>CAUYLG010027250.1:0-278558 GCA_963573385.1 Cacajao melanocephalus
TTTTTGCACTGGTTTCTTCCCATTTTTGTGGATTTATCCACCTGTCGTCTTTGTAATTGCCGACTTTCAGATTGGGTCTGAGTGAACGTTTGGTTTGTTGGTGGTGAAGTTTTTTCTGTTTCTTAGTTTTCCTTTGGCGGATGCCCCTTCCCCACAGAGCTTGGCCTTCCTGGGTTCAGCTGTGCTTACTGTGAAACTCTCAGTCCTCAGCACTTCCAATTGCTATCCTCCTTGTGGGGATGGGACCAGCCGAGCCTTACTCAAAGGGCACCTAGTCGCGTATACTCCGCACTGAGAAGTGCTGCGCCGCGCCGGGGCACCGGCAAAACAGCTGTGCTGGCCAAAAGAGTCGCGCTGGTGACCCGTGTGGCTCCTCCACCGGGAATCTCCCAGTTTGTAGGCCACAGAAATTCGTCTGAAATTGCGGCATCCACTCGCTCTCTGTGCTTTCATTGGGAGCTACAATCCTGAGCTGTTGTTAATCGGCCATCTTGGATCTCTCTGCCCGGTGATGAAGTTTTTTCTGTTTCTTAGTTTTCCTTTGGCGGACGCCCCTTCCCCGCAGAGCTGGACCGTCCCGGTTCAGCTGTGCTACTGTGAAACTCTCAGACCTCAGCGCTTCCAATTGCTGTTCTCCTTGTGGGGATGGGACCAGTCGAGCCTGACTCAAAGGGCACCCAGCCGCGTATACTCCACCCTGAGAAGTGCTGCACCGCGCCGGGGCACCGGCAAAACAGCTGTGCTGGCCAAAAGAGTCGCGCTGGCGACACGTGTGGCTCCTCCACAGGGAATCTCCCAGTTTGTGGGCCACAGAAATTCGTCTGAAATTGTGGTGTCCACTTGCTCTCTGTGCTTTCACTGGGAGCTACAATCCTGAGCTGTTGTTAATCGGCCATCTTGGATCTCTCCGCCCGGTGATGAGGTTTTTTCTGTTTCTTAGTTTTCCTTTGGCGGACGCCCCTTCCCCGCCCAGCTGGACCTTCCTGGTTCAGCTGTGCTTACTGTGAAACTCTCCGTCCTCAGCGCTTCCAATTGCTGTTCTCCCTGTGGGGATGGGACCAGCCAAGCCGGACTCAAAGGGCACCCTGTCCCGTATACTCCGCGCCGAGAAGCGCCGTGCCGGGGCGCCCGCAAAATAGCCGCGCCGGCCAAAAAAGTCGCTCTGGTGATCTGTGTGGCTCCTCCACCGGGAATCTCCCAGTCTGTGAGCAACAGAAATTCGTCTGAAAGTGCGGCATCCACTCGCTCTCTGCGCTTTCACTGGGAGCTACAATCCTGAGCTGTTGTTAATCGGCCATCTTGGATCTCTCTCCTCGTTCTGTCAGGTTTTGCTTCATATTTTTTATATTTATGTTATTAGGTATGTACACATTTACGATTATAAAGAATTGACCCTTTTAAACATTATACATGTATTTCTTCATTTCTGATAATTTTCTTTGTTTGCAGTGTATTTTACCTGATTGATATAGTCTTTTCAACTTTCATGTGGTTAGGATTTGTGTGGTAGAACTTTTTCCATCCTTTTATTATTTTTTTAACCCATTTGTATCTTTGTATTTAAAATGTACCTCTTATAAAGAACACATAATTGGGTCTGGCTTTTTGAATCCAGTCAGAATCTGCTTTTGAATTAGTGTTTATTACATTTATATTTAAGGTATTATTTATGTAATTGGGTCTAAATCTGTTTTATAGCATTTTTTATTAGTCTCATATCCTTCGTTTTTTTTCCTTTCATGCTTTCTTTTGAATTAATCAAATATTTAAGAATCTATTTTTGTGTCATCCGTTACACACACACACACACACACACACACACACACACACACACACACAAGCATACTTTAAGTTATTGTTTTGATGATTAGAATTTTCATCCCTATCACAATCTACCCTGAAATAATATATCATTTCATGTATAATATAAGCTCTTTCAACAATATACTTCAATTTATCTTCTCCCAGTCTTCATTCTGTTGCTGCCATATATTTTACTGCTATATATGTTATAAACCTTACAATATATTGGTATTATTTTTGCTTTAAACAGTCAGTTGTCCTAAAGAAATTAACAAATTAGATTCCTTTTATTCACTCATATACTGACCATTTCCAATATTGTTCATTTCTTCTTCTATGTCTGATATCTGTCTGGTATTGTTTCCCTTCAGCATGAAGGAATCTTAACATTTTTTTTGTAGGGTAGGCCTGCAGGTGACAAATTCTTGCAGCTTTTGTTTATCAGAAGGCATCTCTATTTTGCCTTTATTTCAAAAGGATATTTTTGCTGGATATAGAATTTTACGTTGACTCTTTCTTTACACAAAAGATGTCATTCCATTGTCCTGTAGCCTGAATTGTTTCTGATGAGAAGTTATAGAATATTCCCCTGCATGTGCTGGTTTCTCCTTCCCTTTGGATGCTGTAATATCTTCAGTTTATTTTGGTTTCCAGCAGTTTGACTGGGTTGTGGTTAGGTGTGATTGTCTTTGTTGATCCTTCTTGGGGTTTCTTGAGCTTATTTTGTCTGTGGATTGATATTTTTTTCATCAGTTTGGAAGAAGTTTGACCCATATTTCTTCTCAATCAACCTATCTCCTTTTCTTTTATAACTCCAGTTACGTGTAAGTTAGATTGCTTGATATTGTCCTAGAGGTCACTGAGGCTCTTCATTTTTTTTTTTTTAATCCTTAGTGTTCCTTTCTCTCTGTACTTCAATGTGGATAATTTATAGTAACCTATGTACAATCTATTGTGAGCTCACTCAATGACTTTTTTATTTCAAATAATTTTTACTTTCAGAATTTCCATTTGGACTTTTTAATGGTTTTTGTTTCTCTGAGATTTCCCATCTGTTCACTAATTGTTTCTGTATTTTCCTTAAATCCTAAAGCATATTTATAATAGCTTTTAAAAAAAGTTTTTGTCTGATATTTCTGACATCTCTGTCATTGTTTGGCCTGTTTACATTGACTGACTTACCTCCTGGGTATGGGTCACAGCTTCCTACATCTTAAGTGTTTAGCCAGTTTTTATTCTATGCCACACATTGTGGATGCTACTTTTTTGAGATTCTAGGTTCATCTACTTTGAAACGGTTTTTCTCCCCTCTTTTTGTTGAGCTGTCAGCTGTTACTTCTTGTAGCTGTCAGAATACTTGCCTCTGGCTACTATATTCTCTACTCTTCCTTCTTCGTTATTTTCTAACCTGCAGTTGGCTAGGAAATCATTTAATCTAGCTTGTTAGCCTTATATGTAAAGTACAAATAAACGGACATTAAGTAGATCTCTGAAGACTCCTGAATCAAATGCATGAACTTCAATGTACAGGTCTTTGCATAATTTAGATATTTAAAGATTCTTACTTATTTTTTGTAATTGGCATTGGATGAGTGAAATATAATTTTGTGTTGAAACTATGACCTGAAGAGAGACAGCAGTTCTCCAAAGGGCTCCTAATTTCTGGCTGAGGTCATCCTAAGTTATTTGCATATTTCTTGCTCATCTGCTTTTAGCTGTTAGAAGAAATGTTTATTGATAATTGTCATGTTCCAGTAGCCTCTATCAGTGTGACTTTCAGTATTTTATAATCTGTCAAATACTTTCTCTGGGATTTTTACCTTAAGCCTAATGACTGCTTTTTAAAACTTAGTTTGTAAATCCTCATATTAAAAACAACTTTTAAAAAGAGAATCATTTATATAAATCAAATTGCTGAATTGGTGATCAGAGGGAAGCTAAGTAGCTGAAGGAGTTTCTAAGGCACCTTCTGTGAGGTCTGATCTCTTGTCTCCTCATTCAGAAAATTTCAGTGTGAAGTAAATATTGTATTTTATTTTAAGGGCTGTCTTTCATTTCATTTGTCTGATTTGGGGTGGGTGAAGGGATTGAATAAAGGTTTTAAGTCTCTTATTTAAGATCCCTCTCCCCTAACCTTACTCTTGGAATGAACTTTTCAGAGGTTAAACCTAAACTTTGCCAAGTAAATGCTGATTTCCTGGGAAAACATTTCAGCACCTTTTCTGTTTTTCAGCACTTGTGCTTTGGACCTAAACCAGCAAACCTTCCTCCTTTCCAACTCTCCCGGATGCCATTCTCCATGTCTATCACATACCTTACAGAGCTCTGGAGTAGTCTTGTTTTTTAATTATAAGAATCAATGAAGAAAAGAAGACTTTAGTTTCTTCCTTTCAGAACTGGACCTTAGAGAACAGCCTATAAAATAGAATCAATTTTGCTGCTTCAGAGTGTAAGGAAACCTTTTATAGAGAAAGGTTCATGTTTTGGCAGAATAATAGCAGCTCAATCTAGAGACTTCTCTAGCAGTTTCAGTTACTGGCATATAATTACGTGACGGGTAGAGACCCCACACTAACGTGCACTCAGAGGTGGTACTGTATAATAACTTCCCTGTAATCATGCTAGGATATCTGTGCCTAATTATTGATCCTTGAGTAGCTAAAAGTGGTGCCAGAGTAGTATCAATCCAGATGGAGCCGAGGGAGACCAACGTTAGACATTTCTGTGATTAGGCACTGGAGTAGATTACAGCATGATAAGGTTCTCTCTTCTCTGAGTAAAGTGCTCTTCAACTTGGCACTAATAGGAGCAGGATTCAGGTTTGTCAGCTCTGGAACCTGAAATCGACTTGCGTTTTAGAGAAGGGGGTTTTGGACTCTGTACAGCCTGTAATCTTTCAAATGTAAGAATCCCCAGAGAGTCTGCTTTGAAGGGGAGTCTGGGTTAGATTGGAAGAATGTCTCCTGGACAGATCAGGTCAAAAATTCCCAGTGTTCGGGATATTCTTAGAGCCCACACATCCTCTTAAGAGTTTAGCTGATCCGGCAGACAGCCTCGTGGCATACAAGGGATGGGCTCTCATCCTGTTTTATAGCTGAGAGAATGAAGACTCTGAAAAGGGAAGTGACCAACCTCAGGTGCCACCAGTTTAAATTGTGAGGCATTGACTTAAATTGTGAGGCATCTCCTCACTCCAAGGGTGATGTTCTTTCTGTGATGTCTTCTGAAGGCTGGTGGGTGATAACTTAGGGGAAGAGTTTTCACTTTGGGATGGAAGAAAGTAGAATCTGTCATAGCCTAGATAGGCATTCAAAAGAACCGGCCTTGTGAATCTTTAGACCTTTAGAAGGGGGAATCTACCCTGTATTGCAGTCTGGAATTGCCTGGGGGATTTTAGTAAATACTGAAGCCCGAGTTCCTCCAATTGCATCAGAGATGCAGATTTAATTGGTCTGGGGTGCAGCCTGAGCAGGGGGATTGAAGAAACTTTAGAACAAACCTATGGCAATTTTGTCTTAGCCTCGCCTTACCGCTTTTCCGGCTGAAGTTCCCTTTGACCCACTTATGGAAGAGGTTGGAAATTTTCTGTATTTATTAAGACCTGCACCGAATTGAGTGAGAAAACAGCTGGAGAAAAGACTCAGTTAAAACTGAGTTTTCCAGAGTTAAGAGTAGACACTGTTGACATGATCTGGATAAGCCATGAATTTATTGAAACTTTAAGGAAAATATTGAAAACACCAACTGTCTATTGAGTCTCAGTTGCCGTGAGCTGAAGGGAAGACAAAGACGAGTCTCTGGCTTTAAGGGATTTTATTGTGTAATCTTGCCATGTACCTGAATCACTTCTAACCACATACAGGTGCATGGATGTAGGGAAATATTGCTCGGCTGCATAAATATTTGCCTGTCCCACCTAAATCTTTTTTGAGGAAGCAGCCAGGACATAAACAGCTGAAATGAAAATATTTGCTTGTCCAGAAGTTGATTTCCCCACAGGCCATTGCCCTCCTTCCTGTGGCTGCCTCTGCTGTTCTCATTAGCGGAGCAGCCTTTCCCTGTTGCTGTCTAGGCCTTACAGAGATCCTGAGGGCAACAAAGCCAGTGGTCATCTGTAAAATCCAGTAAGTGATTGATGCTCAGGAAATAGGAGATATTAAAGAAGTGAAGGAGCCTAACCCAGCCCCAGGTGTTCTGACTCTGCAGCCGTGCTCTGCTATTTCATCTCTGCCATGCCAGGTGCGAGATGTGACTTCACCTGAGAATTGCTGACCCGGGTTGATCAGATCAAATCTATCTAGGCCACCTCTGGCAGAGGCAGCGAAAGTGAGAATATGCTGTAGATTAGTGTGAGAATCCTCCCAGGGCTTAGTGATGGTCCCTTGGAGAGCTCTGTTTCTATGCAAGAAACCTGTGAATTCTCAACCTTTGCCAACTTGCAGTCTTTCTTCAATCTGCCCCAACTATTTCTAGCAAATTCTTTGGTTAATGCAGCATAGAAAACACATCCTCTTTGTCCCAGACTTATTTCATTCCAGCTTCAAGGGGTGGACATTGAACTTAAGAGCGTTCGTAGAGAGTCAGACTTCAGAGAATGAATTTCCCACTGTTAAATCGTATATGAAACCATGCTTGCTCTGAGGCTGCTGGCTGTAGGAAGCAGTGACGAGGATGGAGCTTGGCAGATGGCTGTAGCTGTGGTTTCCTGGAGGCCTGTGTGGGGAGACGATGGTTTGTATATTAGTTTTCATTTATGTATTGGTCTTACTTTCGTCTTCCTGAGGTACCCAGATGCTATGGTGATAGATTGATTGGAAATGACTCATTTGTCAGGGTTCCATGGGGGCCGTAGGTTCCCTTCTCGTATGCAGTAGAGTGTAAAATGTTTAATTAAATGCTGAGGCATTTCTGCATGGGTCCATCTCTGCCCATTCTCCCCAGTGTATGCCATTTCTTAGATTGCAGAGGGATGGGGTTGGGGAGGGTCTTTCCAGCTCTCCATCTTCTCCCTCTACTTATTTTGTCTGGTTGCAATCCTTAGTCCTATCTCCTTTTATTTTTTAAAATTTATTTATTTCTGAGATGGTGTTTTGCTCTCGTCAGGCAGACTGGAGTGCAGTGGCACAGTCTCGACTCACTGCAATGTCTGCCTCCTGGGTTCAAGCGATTCTCCAGTCTCAGCCTCCTGAGTAGCTGGACTACAGGCACCTGCCACCATACCCAGCTAATTTTTTTGTTTTTTTGTATTTTTAGTAGAGGTGGAGTCTCACTATGTTAGCCAGGCTGGTCTTGAACTCCTGACCTCAGATAATCCGCATATCTTGGCCTCCAAAAGTGCTGGGGTTACAGGCATGAGCCACCATACCCAGCCTTTTATTTATTTATTTAAATATATATATATATATATTTATATTAAATATGTATATATTTATTTAAATATATACATATGTGTGTGTGTGTGTGTGTGTATATATATATATATATATATAGCCTCAACTTCCCAAGGAGCTGGGATTCCAGGCACCTGCCACCATGCCTGGCTAATTTTTTTGTATTTTTAGTGGAAATGGAGTTGTCATGTTGGCCAGGCTCATCTCCTGAGCTCAAGTGATCCACCCACCTCAGCCTCCCAAAGTGCTGGGATTACAGGCATGAACCACCATGCCCGGCCCTACCTCCTTTCAGCTGCTGTTTTCTACCCCCAACATGATTGTCCTAAAAACTGCCTTCATGTGGCTGCTAGAATTTGCAGAACTGATTCATGTTAGAAACCTAGTCAAACAGGTCCAAACCAGACTTCATGAAATAATGTAGTTGAACTGATATGCAGTGAGAGCAATGTTAACTGCTGCTTATCTGTTTTGTTCCACTTCAACTTTTTCAGGGCCTTACTTTGTTCTTACTCTGTGCCAGGCAGTGCCCTACATGCTGAGGATGAAAAGGTCTGATGGGTGCACCATGGTAACACCATGGAGATGTTAGATAAGGGTGTGGGCAAAGGGCTGGGGAGTCACCTGGAGATGGCACGAGCCATGGGCATGGGGGAAAGAATGGCATTTCAGGTGAATGCGAGCAGTTCTGGGGGTACTGGGTTTGTAAACTAGCAGAAAGTGCCATGTACTGAGTTGTGGGAGGTATTGTACATGTGGATATAGGAGGTGCAGCTTGGAATGGTCAAGGTTTCTATCTGGGACACACGGTGACATAAAGAATTGGGAGACAGTGAGACAGCCTCAAGTGGGGAGAGGCGTTTAATGCTAGGGGTGATAAAAAATGAGGTGCTTGTGAAATCTAGGTGGACACATCTAACGGGCTGTTGAAATACGGGTTTGGGACTGATTGGGGTGATGGTGCCAGAGACATAGACATCGTTTTTTTTTATTATTTTTTTTAGATAGGGTCTGGTTGTAAAATCCCAGTTAGAAAAAAAAAGAAAATTTTAAAAAAGAGATAGGGTCTCACTCTGTCCCCTAGGCTGGAGTGCAGTGTTATGATCGGGGCTCACTGCAACCTCCGTCTCCTGTGTTCAAGCAATTCTCCAGCCTCAGCCTCTCTAGTAGCTGGGACTACAGGAGCATGCTACCAACACCCAGCTAATTGTTTTGTATTTTTGCAGAGATAGGGTTTCGCTATGTCACCCAGGCTGGTCTTAAACTCTTGGGCTCAACTCGATCCTTCTGCCTCAGCCTCCCAGACTGCCAGGATTACAGGCATGTGCCCACCACACCTGGCCAAGAGATATAGATTTAGAGGTCATTGTTTGATGAGTCAGGGCTCGAAGACTTGAGCACAGAGCCATTCGAGGAAAACCTAGATAGAAAGGGAGAGGGCTCATAGCCTTTGAGAACACCAGTGTTTTAAAGAAGAACCAGAGGTTGGGGCAGAAGGTTGAGTCAGGTGGCAGAAGGACCAAGTGCTGCATCCAGCCTCCTTTTCCCTTTACTAG
This sequence comes from Cacajao melanocephalus, assembly GCA_963573385.1. Lineage (NCBI taxonomy): Eukaryota > Metazoa > Chordata > Mammalia > Primates > Pitheciidae > Cacajao > Cacajao melanocephalus. Next base: position 8,750 of record CAUYLG010027250.1, read on the forward strand.
CTGATTCTGCCAAGCCTGAATGCCTGCTGAGCCTGATAAGCATGCCTTAGCCGCTGGGGGTGCTTGCCTGCAGTTTCCCCTTCTCTCTCCTCGCACCGTGTGCTGAGGGCGTCTTCACTGGCTGCAGGCTCCTGGTCTTTGTTTCCTTGCTGGCATCAAGGTTTGGAAAGCCTATTTTTCCCCCATGTTCTGACTTTGGTCAAGAATCACCATTCCACCCCTGCTGAGGAGCGCCAGGTGCCCTGAGCTGTCTACTTTCTGGCTACCCACCCAGAGTGCAAGAGCCCACCTGAGGATCGTCTGTGCCTCTTCTCCTGGGCCGTCCTACATGAGCCCAGGCTTGTAGCTCATTCCTGATCCCAGCAGAACACTCAGAGCCGTTCCTCCACCACCTTTCTGGAAACGGGATGCATCTCTGTCATGGCCACACACTGAAGATTCACAGGCTAGCTCCTTCATCAGGGAAGAAGTTTCATCTTCATTGCTGTTGAGGAAAGGAAGACATTGAAAACTGGTGACGATGTATTTTGTCTTTACTCAGTGACCACAAGCACACAGTGGCCAAATAGGTAGCACTATGTTCTCAGTTTCTGCCTGGGATCATCAGCTCCAATGGTAGTCTTCACTTGAAACCAAGCCCGGACCATTGAAGGGAGAGTCATTTGGTAAAGTTCCTGCTGAAACTATCATCCAAGTGGCATTCTGTCTAAGTGGTATTCTGGCTCCAGCCGTCCTTCCAGATTTCCCCGATATCTGAGCCCTCACTGCTGCCACAGGAGCCGCCCTGCTTCCTGGCCGCCCCCCCTGGGTTTGAGCACAGCTCCTCAGCTAGGCTGCATGTCTACGGAGGTCTTGAAGCCTCTGATGCCACAGCAGTCCCTGTCTCTGGTACCAAGTTGTCTTGACTTTTGCTGTCGTGCCCAAATCACTCTGAGTTTTCTCCAGTGGTTTGAGCATCTTGAAGAATGAATGTTAAGGTGTGCTTATCCCGTGGGATAGCAGGTGAGAGGGGGCCAGTGCACGTCAATTCCAGTTCACCATTGCAGAACTGAGAAGTGTACAGAGACTTTCTTCTCTGTGTTCGCTGTGTTTTCAGCAGCCAGTGCTGGGCCACTTAGCCTCCTTGGAGAGGTGCGGAAAGCTAACCCGAGTTCCTGTCCCTTCCTCCATGCTGGTCCCCGCAGGGCTTGTGCTGGAGGACCCTGTGGCTGTCTTACCAGCTACGCTGAAATGCATCTGACTTGTGACTCTGTTCCCGTGTGTGGTGCCGCCGCCCTGCTGGACTCAGGCCTGGCCACTTGGAGACAGTGCCCTCATCATCCTGGGCTGTCCAGGCTGCAGAGGGACCAAGGAACTGCATAGACGGCTGTGGGAAGTGGTGGCTTTTAAATTGTGGTAAAATATATATAATATAAAAACATACGTTAAACATTTTAAAATGTACAACTCAGTGGCATTAGGTATAATACAGTCACAGTGTTATGTGACCATCATAGTCACATAGTTCCAAACTCCACCCCAAATGGAAAAACCACACCCCACCCAGACCCACTACCCCCAGCCCAGCCCCGCCCCTGGCAGCCACGAATCTGCTTTCTGCCTCTGAATTTTTCTGTTTTGGATACTTCATATAAATGGAACCATAGAATATGAGGTCTTATGACAGTTTCAAGGTTCACTGTGTTGTAGTGTGTGCAAGAGTTTCATTTCTTTGGATGAATGGATACAATCCCATTGTTGTGGATAGACCACGTGTTGTTTCTCCATTACATTTGGGTTATTTCCACCTTTGGGCCGTGATAAATAGTACTGCTATGGACATTCGTGTACATGGTGTTGGGTGGACATGTTTTCAGTTCTTTGGGGTACATACCTGGGAGTGGGATTGCTGGGTCATATGGTGACTCTGTTCAACTTTGTGGGGGATGGTCAGACTGTTTTCTCCAGTAGCTGTACCACTTTACACTCTCATTAGCAGTGTATGAGTGGAGGTGGTGACTTTGGAAGCTGAGAGTGCCAGCCCTTTTTTAACATAAACCAAAATTACCTGAAGTGACCCTCAGTGGAGGGTTGCTGGAACCAGAGGCTTGAGCACAGAGCCATTCGAGGAAAACCTGGATGGAAAGGGAGAGGGCTCAGAGCCTTTGAGAACACCAGTGTTTTAAAGAACCAGAGGACCAGTGACATAAGGAGTGAGCAGGGAGGGGACATGGGGCCTAGGCAAGTCAAGTGGCATTCACAAGTGCAGCTGGGCAGGCCAGGGTCTGGTCCTCAGGGGTGGCTGAGCCCTCTCCAGTTTTGTGGGAGCATATGGTGGGAAGGCAGGGGACTAGGGTGGTGAAAGGCTGTGTGGTGGGCTTGGGAGGGCTGATCTGGGTGGTGCCTGTGGTGCAAGGCGTTTGACCCTAGGGCTGGGATAATGGCAGAGTGTGGGCTTGCCCAGGGAAGACAGGTTACAAGTCCAAAGGAAGAGGTGGGTCCAAGCTCAGCCCACAGATTAGGCTGATATGTGATGACACTGGGGGTGTTTCACTGGGCTCCAGTATGGAGGTGCCTTGTTTTAACCCCAAGCAATGCCCCTATCCTGAGGCCAAGGCCCTATCCTGAGGCAGTGCCCCTATCCTGATTCTTACCTGGTGTTAGGTTCTGAATCAAGCACACATGGTCAAAACTACCCTCGAAAATCTCTCTGGCCAGGACCCAGTCCCTTGGAAGCTCAAGAGCCAAGATTTGGCTGCTTTTATTTGCTCCCAGGGGTGGCTTCTCTCTCTTCAGGGCAGAAAAGGCCAAGGTCTGGTTTGGGAGGGGAAGAGCGATGGGGGAGTAGAGATTGAGGTGAGGGGTACGACAGATGGAATGGGATATGTGTGAGTTGAATGCATGTGGGCTGTGAGTCTATTGCTTGCTGGCTAACTGGCTTAGGACCTAGGGTAGGTTAGGGGCCTGAGAGGACCAGAGAGGCTGACATTAGAGCCTATGGGGCGCTGGGCAGAGGCTGCAGGGCTGTCCTCCCACCCCTCGCTGGAAAGACCCAGAGCCACTATGAGCCCACAGCAGCCCCAGTCAGCACAAGCAGTGTCGGGTGGGCACCTGTTGCTGTGCCCAAGCTCTGGCAGCCCTGCCTGCACCTGGCAGAGGCTTCCTTTGGGGTATGTGGGCCAAGTCATTGCTACCTTGTAAACAGCGTTAGGGTTTAGCAGTGCTACCGTCTCATGGTAATGCTTCTACAGTCAGTGCATCCTGGAAGCATCTGCTGATCAGGGAGCATATTCCCAGTTTACAGATGGAGGTTTAGAAAGAGTGGCTTTTTTTTTTTTTTTTTTTTTTTGTGACGGAGTCTCACTCTGTCGCCCAGGCCTGGAGTGCAGTGATGTGATCTCCACTCACCGCAACCTCCGCCTCCCGGGTTCAAGTGATTCTCTTGCCTCAGCCTCCCGAGTAGCTGGGATTACAGGTGCGTGCCACCACACTCGGCTAACTTTTTTTGTATTTTTAGTAGAGATGGGGTTTCACCATGCTGGTCAGGCTGGTCTCGAACTCCTGACCTTGTGATCCACCCACCTCGGCCTCCCAGGGTGCTGGAATTACAGGTGTGAGCCACTGCGCCTGGCCAAGAGTGGCTTTAAGTTTCATGATTAGGAAGAGACAGAACTGGAACACACATCTGGGACTTCTGCCTCTAGATTCAGCATTCTTTTTGTTGTGTTGCACTTCTTGCAGAAGCTATCTGATATTGGTGCTAATCTTTTCCTACCCACTGTTTGTTAGAGCAGATGATGGTCTTGGAGTCATAAGTTGCAAAGAACCCGAAGAAGGGAGGAGTATAATACCTGCTTCTTATGCAGGGTGCTTTCTCTCTCCCCAGGTTCTAGTCACATATGAGATGGATCTATTTTACCCAGCTCTGTCAAGCCCATCTTGACCCTTGGCTCTGCCCCATCTGTCCCTGCCCTTTACTGGGCAGCATCCTCCCCAAGAGACAAACCGTTACCTGGAGTTGGCAGAAATTTTTGAGTCGAACCTCAATTCTGTTAAGGCACAATTAGCATCCTCTGCTGTGGCCTCAGCTTTCAGCAAATGGTAAACTTTACTTGAGGGCATAATTCAATTATGAAAATCTATGTCTCTTATACATTCAAAAAATCTCCTAATGTGCCTTTGTGCACACACAAATTTAGTGACACATCACCAAATGTGTATGTGGTTGCCATGGAAATGTCTCTCTTCTAACGTGGCATTCCAAGAGCAGAGAGAAGGGAAGTTTTCTTTGTAAAGAGAAGCAGAGCAGAACTTGGCTAATTGTCATCACACTAATCCCCAAACTGTCATTCTTCCTGACTACCTGTCTCCTACTTCCTGTCAGCAGCTGAACAGGGGAAGGCAAATCAGTGTGCAGGACTGGGTCTCTCACATTTCCTTAGGAATTTCACAAGCATTGTTCTTAACCCTTATGCCCAGCATGCACCAGGAAGGACACCAGGTTTTCATTGATTTGGGTTTGCACCTAGAAGCTTAGAAAGTGTACCTTCCTGGACTGTCTAGCACTTGCCACCCACGAGGACTCAGAAGAACTCCTGGCACCGTTTCTCTGTGGCAAGTGCAGGCTGAATAGGGCTTCTGAAGAGGCTTTGTGTTTCCCACCAGAGCTTTTGTCTTTGTGACAAGGGCGTGATGTGACAGCATCTAGAGCATGCCAGTACGAAGGCTCTTTTTCAGTGTTGGAAATCCCACATGTTTTCTTAGTGGTGGTGTGAGTCCACAGTGTGGGACTTAAGTCTGGTTGCATGCCTCTGGTCTTGCCCAGCTTAGGCTCAGGTTGATCCTCACCCTCACTCTATTTTCACTTGTCCTCTGACTTTCTTGATTGAGCCTTTCTGTGGGCAACGAGGTCCTTGGATTTCTGGACTTTACCAGCAATCTCTGAGGGGATCCTTGATCCATATTAGTGGACCCTTTGACTGGGTCATTGGGCTACCTTTCCCTAGTTTGGGGGCTGGGTAGCAGTTATTTTTCTTTTTTGGAGATAAGAGTCTCACTCTGTTGCCCAGGCTGGAGTACAGTGACACAATCTGTTCCCTGCAACCTCTGCCTCCTGGGTTCAAGCAATTCCCCTGCCTCAGCTTCTCAAGTAGCTGGGATTATAGGTGTGCACCACTATGCTAGGCTAATTTTTGTATTTTTAGTAGAGACAAGTTTTGTCATGTTGGCCAGGCTGGTCTAGAATTCCTGGCCTCAAGTGATTCATCTGCCTCAGCCTCCCAAAAGTACTGGGATTACAGGTATGAGCCACCCCGCCTGGCCTGGCCTTGTTGTTTTCATATTGAAACCCCTAGGATGCTCCGTCTTGTCCATGGCTGTACTGGCTCTCGAGAAGACCTGGAGCCACTGGCCTGACTGAGTGGCCAAAGTGGGGTGGGGGCGGGGGCACAGACCCAGCTTCTGACTCTCAAAGCAGGGGCTATAAATTCTGGACACCCGCCTGTCCACAGCTCTGCACCCTTAACTGGGGCCTGTGGGTCTCCACTTACTGTGGATCAAGCAGCAGGTCATTTCTGCCAAAAGACAATGTCCTTCTTGCTTTTATAAATCAGGTCCTTAGCATTGTTTCTTACCCAGTGTTTAGTTCACTGGCCCTCAAGGGATTAATCAGGAGGCATCTGGCTCATGGCTAGGCTGTGACCTTATTGAATGTGTGTAAATTTGACCAAGAGCTGAGGGAATCATACTGGCAACTTCGTAGGGGTTCAGAGCCTTTTATTACCAAATCAGTGTCCAGGGTTTGCTCTGCTGAGGCTGCTGCAGGTAGCCACTGCTCCAGTCTACTTCCGCCATGTAGCTGTTCCTTCTGAGGTTGTTCTGAGGTTATTTTGGGGCCTGTTTGGGGAGCTCATGACCCCCCCTTCACCCCCACAGAGAGAGCAGGGCAAGGCAGCCACAGAGTGGCTTCTCCATGGCCTAACCAAATCTCCTCTTCATCAAGGGACAGGGCTTTTAACAATAGTAAACTCTATTTGAGATAATAGAGAACTTAGCTTTGACATAGTATGTTCCCCTTCTTTCTGCCATTTTAGACACTGATAAATCTACCAAACTTTGATGTATAAATGGCTGTTAGGAGAGCTGGCTGCCCTCTTTCGCTCTTGGCTTGTGTGAGTAAATATCAATTTAGTCCTTATGGAAGGAGAATGAAGGAGACTTGGTTGTCTCCCTAATCCACACACCCTGTAATTCTCACCTGGAAAATCTAGCTCTCCTATTTCAAATCAGTTTTAATGGCAAAGGCTAAAGGGAGGCTTTATGGCTCTTATCCAGGCTTATTGCTCAACGTTTTTTTATTCATTCAGTAAATAAGAGCTCCTCCAAGGAGACGTGGAGGGGATTGGCTTAGGAGGAAGGGAGAAGGTAAGTAAATGGAAGCTTGATGGGAGAGATTCCCACTGGGTGGACACTCAGAATGGGGGCCGCTGATCAACTGAGCAGATGTCCTGGAAATCAGCAGATGCTGAGGACTGGGCAGCTGCAGCCGAATTCTAGAGCACCAGTGGGGAATTCTCTGCCACCCTTTCTTCTGTTCCAGAGGGCAGACTGGCCCTGGTCGGAGACTTCTGACAGTGACCAGGCTTAGCTGGGCAGAAAGACAGAGTACCCTGAGTGAGGGGCAGGAGGGGCGCAGTTGGTCCTAGCCTGTGCTGGCCTTGCACAGCTCTTCAGCTCCCTTCCAAGCCTCTCTCGAGCTCACTGCCTTGTTGATGGCGCCTGGGCTGCCCATTGCCCTGCAAGTGGTATGAGTGGGCTGGATTCCTGTTCCCATTCTGCCCAGGTCATGTGTAACAGGCAGGAAGGAAGCGGCAGCCCAGTGCTGTGGACCAAGTCTTCTAAAAGAAATATCCGGCCCTTCCTTTGTTTGAAAGGCCATGACCCAAGGTGAAAATCCTTTTCTTGGAGGCAAATGCTGTCTGCAGGGACAGCTGCAACCCTCTGCCCTCACACTGAGCAGGTGCTCAGAATGAGCGTGCTTATTCTGTAACCATGCACGGGTCCTTCTGGCCTGTTCAAAGGTGTTGTAATCCCCACCCTGGCTGTGGCCTGAGGTTAAATGTCAAAAAGGAAATAAGATGTTCCCCACGGGAAAAATCTGTGCATCTCAGGCTGATTTCAGGTGTTTCCTCAGACTGATAGGTTGTAAGGTTTAGAAAAGCAACTAAGTCTTGCCCCATGTGAGGTGTTAGCAACATGTTCCTGTCACTATAATGGGTGCTTATGAAGGCAGAGAGAAGACCCCGCTGCCTGCTGGCCAGGGCTCGAGACTGGCCTGAGCAGGGGTTGTGGAGTAGTTTGGGAGCCCAGTGGGCCTGTCCTGCTGCCCAGCCATGGCCACTCGAAGCCAAGTGCTTGATCTTCCTGATTGCCTCTTTATAGCAGCTCCTGACTGCTTCAAGTCTGACCCCAATACCTCCAGTCACTTCCTGAGAACACATGTGGACACTCTTCTCCTGGGGTCTAAGCTGAGGAGCCTCCCCGCTGCCGAATGTCAGGCCCTGAAGGCCTGTGTAGCTCCTGGAAGAGGCCTCCCTGACCAGAGATCCAGGAAGCAGGAGGGACTCCTGGGCAGGACAGCTGCTGCCTTCCTGGTTGCTGTTGCAAAACAAATGGCTTCTCCAAGTGACGCTGGAACTCTTGCAAGGATCACTTGCTGCCAAGGAGTCTGCTCAGTACAGCCTTGGCGCTCTCCCGGGAAGCAAGACTCTGCAAATGTGTTCTCATGTTCTGTTCCAGCTGGCGCCAGCCCTTCCCACCTCACAGGCTGGAGGCCCCCAGCACCCAGTCAGGCATGGGGCCGAGTTGCTGGCAGCCCGTGGTGCATGGCTGGTTAGCAAAGGCTGGAGCCTGCTGCCCACCTGAAGCTGTGTCATCTTTTCCCCTGCCTTGGTGGGTCTTGGCACTGGCATGAGGTTGCTTCCTCCTGAAGCAGAGCGTGGGTGCCCTCCCACTGACATGCAGGAATCCACGGTGGGCCCAGAACAGAAGTTACTCACCTTCTGCCTCGTGTCCTTTTCTGCACAATGGGTGACAATGGGAACATCTTCGGGGTTGCAGTGCTCAGCAGGGCGCCTGGCATGTCAGAGGTGTTTAATCCATGTTGGCTTTATTGTCACCCCTCTGTTTGTTTGTTTGAGACAGGGTCTTGCTCTGTTGCCCAGGCTAGAATGCAGTGGCACGATCACAGCTCACCGTAGCCTCAACCTCCCAGGCTCAAGCAATCCTCCCACCTCAGCCTTCAGAGTAGCTAGGACTACAGGCATGCGCCACCATGCTTGGCTAACTTTTTGGTATTTTTTTGTAGAGATGAGGTCTCGCCATGTTGCCCAGGCTGGTCTTAAACTCCTGGCCTCAGGAGTTCAAGAGATCTGCCCACCTTGACCTCCCAAAGTGCTGGGATTATAGATGTGAGCCACCACATCCAGGCTGGTTTTTTTTGTTTTTGTTGTTTTTTGAAACAAGGTCTCACTATTGCCCAGACTGCAGTGCAGTGGCACAATCTAAGCTCACTGCAGTCTTGTCCTCCTGGGCATGTCATATCCATCCTCCCACCTCAGCTTCTCAAGTATCTGGGACTACAGGCACTTGCCATTATGCTAGGCTAATTTATTAGTTTGTTGTAGAGGTAGGGTTTCACTGTGTTGCCCAAGCTGGTCTCAAACTGCTAGGCTCAAGCCATCCTTCTGCCTCAGCCACCCAGAGTGCTGGGGTTACAGGTGTGAGCCACTATGCCCGGCTATCACTCTTCTGTTGAAACCCCCAACCATTTCCCAATACTGCTGGTCCCTTATAGGGGCCCTGATAGGGAACCATCTTTTTGTGTTGTGCTGTGACTGACTACTCATGTTCCCGTAAGTCAAATTAGGTGTCTTGTCATCCCACCCTGAAGGAGGACCTCTGGCTGCTCGGGTGGAGAGCTCCACGGATTCCTTGATTTTTCTGAACGCTCTCAGACCTAGTAGGTATTGGCGTCCTGGGCCACATCACAGAGGGCATTGGTCTTAGGTGCCGCATTCCCCAGAACTAGGCTGCTGTGGTTTGGCCTTGGCTCCTCACAAGTCTGGCTTCTGCAGGAAGTTTGCTGAGTGGCCCAGCTCTTCCCTAGAGGGCAGGGGATCAGGCACGTTTGGGAGGGCAGAGCAGGGCCAGGTGGGGATGGAGAGCAGCTCGCTCCGAAACTTCCCATCCATCTCCTCCAGTTCTGAACGGGGCTACTTTTGCTCCCCGAGGGGAGTCAGAGGTCAGTTTCTTGAGATGGTTTTGGCTGCCACACTGGAGGTGCTGTTGGCATTTAGTGGGTAGGGGCTGGGGAAGCTGATAAGCATCAGGCAGCACCCAGGACAGCCCCCGCAGCAAAGAATCATCTGGCCCAAAATGTCAGCAGTGCCGGGATTGGGAAACCCTGACCTATTCCTGGCTGTGCAGTGAGGCAGGTTTGGGAACTCCCAGGGTTACAGAAGCAGCATCACCTAGATAGCCCTTCTTCCCCCAGCCCAAGAACCTAGAGTCACTTATCCTTGCTCCTGTGCTGTGTAATTATGAACAAATTCCTTCCCCCCACCAGAGCCTTGGCTTTCATTTCTTAGACACAGCAGTCCTTCTAGATGAAGATCTATCAAAGACTTGAAGTCTTATGTAAAGCCTGTGGTCTTAGAGAACCCCAGACTGTTATACTGATCCGTGAGGCACCTAACTCCTTCCAAAGGGTAAGGCTTTGTAAAAGGAAAGCAGTTCTGACTTTTATTTTGAGGTGAGGGGGACCGTTGAGCTGCTGCTGCTGAGCAAGATCCAGGCTCCTAGTTGAGGAAACTGTCCCACCCCAGTAAGTGCTCACCCCCAAGCCTGCCAGGTCCCAGGACTTAGCCGTTACCAAAGCGACTTTTCTCTTCTCCAAATAACTGTCCTTCCTTTATGCTTACCAGGCTTTTCCTTTCATCTGTGTGTGGCTGCACTGGGAAGGCTGCCTTGATGGCAGATGCTGTGGAATGGAATGCAACCTAATCACGTTTGCTGTTCATTTTCTTTCCTTTCCTTTCCTTTTTTTCTTTTTTTTTTTGAGATGGAGTCTCGCTCTGTTGACAGGCTGGAGTGCAGTGGCACCATCTCGACTCACTGCAATCTCCGTCTCCCAGTTCCAGCGATTCTCCTCCCTCAGCCTCCCGAGGAGCTGGGACTATAGGCGTGCGCCACCACTCCCAGCTAATTTTTGTATTTTTAGTAGAGACAGGGTTTCACCATTGTGTCCAGGATGGTCTCAATCTCCTAACCTTGTGATCTGCCTGCCTCGGCCTCCCAAAGTGCTGGGATTACAGGTGTGAGCCACTGTGCCTGGCCTAGACTGTAAATTTTCCATGGTTCCAAAGTCCTGTGGCGTTCACTGGAACGCATGCTGTCCTCTGCTAATTGAAGTGGCTTAAAAAAACCCAGGTCTTTATTGGTTTGAAATAAACCATCTTGTGCGCTTGCGCTTTTTTAAAACAAAAGCAAAACTGAGACCATATCTCCAATTGCGAGCTTTAGCCTCCTTCACTCCCAGAAATCATGGACTAAGTAAAGAATTTATTTACCGTGTGATCTTGGGCAAGTCCTTTAAACTTCTCCAAGTCTGAGTTTCAAAATGTGGGGATAAAACTCGATCTCCAGCTCCCTTGCTGCAGCCTCTCACTCAGCTCCTGGAGTCTGTGGGTCTCTGGGAGGGGCTCTGCTGTCCAGCACTGCTCTTGCAGGGTTAAAGTGCCCCTTCCGCAAGGTGAGGGCGAGCTGAAGAAATGAGCCCCTCGCCTTGCCTCTGTAATTACGATTCTCAGTTGGTCTCAAAATACCTTATAACTAGTTTAGTTACAGGGAACTGGCGGACACTTGTAGTTTAAATCTCTTTTCTTGGCTTCAAGGGAGTGAGCTGAATTTGACAAGCACAAATGGAAAACTGTTCCCGGGTCCTTTCCTCTGGCCCTTGGGGATAGAGGATGATGGATGCCTGGGGCAGAGTGTAGCTGGTTAGACGGCAGGCTCTTCCTCCCACATCCCTCTCCAACTCCTGGTTTCTCTCCTTGTGTCCCTTACCAGCCTCTGATTAGGGGTACTGACTTGCAAGTCTATTGGATGAAATTCTTCCCTTTTTCTTCCAAAAAAAAAAAAATGCCAATTTTTCCTCAGGGATATGTTCTGGAGGTTAATAAGAGCGTAAGGAAATTCACTTTTGCCCCAAAACCTCTATTTCTCCTGTTGCAGTTTGATTTAAAGAAGAAAAGTCTTGTATTGAGGCTGACAGTGTGGAATAACTCCCCCAGGGCTGTGGGTGGGGGAGAGAGTGCGGGCCCTGGACTCGGGGCGCTCAGGAGCTGTGAGTGAGGAGGTGGGTGCGGGCCCTGAACTCGGGGCGCTCAGGAGCTGTGAATGAGGAGGTGGGTGCGGGCCCTGGACTCAGGGTGCTCAGGAGCTGCCTCCACTTTTCAGGAGAGTCCCAAATAGTCTAGCAGTCAAAAGCTGATGTCTGTCTTGGGTTGGGATTATCACATCTTTTTTCTTTTTGTTTTTTTTGAGACGGAGTATTGCTCTGTTGCCCAGGCTGGAGTGCAATGGTATGATCTCGGCTCACCGCAACCTCCGCCTCCTGGGTTCAAGCCATTCTCCTGCCTCAGCCTCCCAAGTAGCTGGGACTACAGGTGTGCCACCACACCTAGCTAATTTTTGTAGTTTTAGTAGAGATGGAGTTTCACCATGTTGGGCAGCATGGTCCCGAACTCCTGACCTCAAGTGATCTGCCCGCCTTGGCCTCCCAAAGTGCTGGATTATAGGCGTGAGTCACTGCGCCTGGCCTATCACGTACTTTTAAAGACATCGTTTCATAATATGGCTACGGAGACATTTGGCACCTGCCCTGGGGCTGCTGGCTTGCCTGCTTTGGTAGCGCTTTGCTGAAGTGTTCGCTGAAATACTTTCCTCAATGTTACAGGGTCAGCTTCATGTTTGGATAAATAAGCCTGAGTGCTGAATTTCTTCCAGGGTCTCTACCTTCTGCAGCTAATCTTCCGTGTGTCTTTTTGCTGTATGTCAGGCTGTGCTTAACTGCAGTGGTTCATTTGAAAGTGCTGTTAGAAGTACAAATGAAAGGAGAAGACACTTGTTGGGTCCTGCTCAAGCTGGCATCTTGCTGTTTAGGTTTGCTATTCAGGGAGGATTCAAGGAGGGGAGAGAGATGAAGAGAGAGAGACCAACCTTGGTTCTTAACTAAGCAGGGGAAAGGTCTCCTGCCTGGGGTCCAGTTGAAAAATGGACCCCAGGCCCTCAGCCTTCTAAGGAGAGCCTGTCATTGCCATGCTCACCATTACCCAGGGGACAGTTCTGGGTCCTAAAAACCCTTTTCTAGGAGTAAAGGAACTTCCAGACTGAGCAGACTGCCCTCCTCCATGCCTTTCTCTGCCTCTTCCCCAGAGGTTGGGGAGAAGGAAGGGCAGGGGTTATAAGGCCAGACTGGCCAGGGTGCAGCAGGGTAGGGGTGCTTGAAGTAGGGGAAAGCCATGAAGCGAAGCCCCGAAGCTTGAAGTGGTGGCGCCTTCCTCTTGCAGCCGGAAGTGTCTACCTTCTAGTGAATCTTCCACACACAGAAGCAATTTATGCTCTTCATTATTCTTTAGCAAGAAATAATTTCCTACCCATTTGTCACTTTAAGACTAAGGGCTTCACACTCCCTGTGCTGAGAATATAGTAGCTTGTTGTACTTCAGTTCTATTTATGTTCCATTTGGGGGTTTGGGGGCTGCCCTTTGGCAAACACACAGAAAGGAGATTGATACAGCAGGAGCCATAGACAAATAAGACGACAGGCCCTGGGAACTTGGGGACCTCGTGTCATGCCCTGTTACCCATGGGGGCTTTGGCCTCAGTAAGTTATCACCAGCTACCACCGCCTTGCATATATCATCCTCACTAGGATGGAAACACCCGTGTAACTCTTCATGAGTCGCTCACTCTGCATTGAGGCCCCAGGGAAATGAACTCCAGGCTGAGCCTGTGTGTGGATGGAAGAAAGTGGATGAACACACACACAGCCTGACCCACCAGCTGGACCGCTGCCCACTGTCAGGGCTCACCCACCTGAGCATTTCCCAGCCAAGGCCCTGTGGTGCTTGACACCATCTCCTTGCCTGCTGCCCTGCCCCCCGGCCTTGACCTGTCTGAAGATGAGACCACCTTTCCTGCTCTCTGGGAGCCCCTGGTCCCTCGAGGAGTGGCTAACAGACGTTAGTAATTCAAACCTGAAACTCAGTGACTGCTGCAGAGGGAGGGCCTTTCCCATAGGCTAGTCACCTTCTCAGTGGTCCCAAGAGACGGTTCTCCTGAGTTCCACGTGAGCAAGCCTAGGTGTTAAACAGCCGGTCCAGAGTTACACAGCTTGAAAGTGGCAGTGCCAGGTTGTGAACCTAGAGCGAGGATATGACTCCAGAGTGGAGCCCTTGGTTATCCCCAACCATAGACCCTGAGGGCTAGCATGAGTGGGAGGGCACTCGAGGCTTCATGGGGAGTGAAGGTGGGTGGCCCCGGGCCTGGAATGAGCCTCGTGAGGAGACAGCCTGGCTGTTCATCCAAACTTACTGCTGCTGTTGCTGCTTTTTTTGTTGTTGTTTTTGAAATAAGGTCTGGCTCTATCGCCCTGGCTGGAGTGCAGTGGCACTATCTCAGCTCACTGCAACCTTTGTCTCCCAGGCTCAAAACATCCTCCCACCTCAGCCTCCCAAGTAACTGGGACTACAGGCATATGCCAACATGCCTAGCTAATTTTTTTGTTTGTTTGTTTGTATTTTATGTAGAGACGGGAGTTTCACCACATTGCCCAGGCTGGTCTTGAACTCATGAGCTCAAGCGATCAACCCTCCTCGGCCTCCCAAAGTGTTGGGATTATAGGCGTGAGCCACTGCGCCCTGCCCCAAACTCATCTGTTAATATTCTGTCTCTTCTGAAGTTCCTCCAAGCTGCTCAGCCGATTGCGACTTATAGATATTTCCCCAGACGCCCCCAGCCTATGCAGTTCTATCAAACTTTACACATACACAGAAGCTGAGCGGGGTTGTCCTGCTTGCTTCTGTTGCCTGCAGTCTGCATTTTTCAGTCCTGGCCAGCAGCAGCAGCAACATCGGCAGCCCTGGCCCTGCCAGACGCCCCTGCATCGGGCCTGAGCCTGCTGCCCAGAGGGGATGCATTGGGAAGAGCAGGAGGCCGTTGCAGGGCTGAGGAAGGACTGGAGCTGTGAAGGCGCCCATTTGCCTCAGATGTTCCCTAATCTAAGCACAGCTGCAGCCAGCTGGGACTTGCCTGTGACCTGGGTTGGGGATTGGTTTGTCCTGTGGCTGAGCAAGCATCCTGGGAAGCCTTCAGAGTCAGGGCTGCTTTGTTCTAGGTGGCTCGTCTCCAGGGTTGTCTCCCCACACTCCCTGGAGTCAACATAGCTTACAGTTCTATTTCTGGAGAAGCCTTGGTTCTGCCCCACACCCTCACCTCAGACTTGGAAATAACCTCTCACCTGGATGACCTGCAGGGAGCTGCTGGTTTGGTCCTCAGGCTCCAGTTTCTTACATTACGTACTTTCTTACGTAAAAGGCACAGTGCTGGCTGCCTCTTTTTCAAGCTCTTCCCTCCAGGAACTGAGCAGGCCTGGGATGCGGCCAGAACATGACTTTTAGAATCCCCAAACCTGGCGGAGATTATGGAGCCTAAAATATAATTCAAAAGAAATCTTTCTTTTTTCATGATAAAAGTTACATGTTGCACAAATGTTGACATAGCTTCTTTCTAGCACTTCTGATTGTGAAGTCCCGGGTGAGTCCACTGAAGCAGAATCTCCTGGACTCTGGCTTTGCCAGTGCCCAAAGCAAGGACTTTGGTCTGCTTGTAGGATGCACTTGGGAACGACTCCTGAGAGCCAGTTGTTAAATTTTCAGAAATGTTGTGTGCCAAGTGTTAATAATAGCCATTCTTTAAAAAACAAATTATATAAAATCACAGTTAAATAAATTAAAAACGGGTAGCCAATACTAAAAACTCCATCCCTTTCTAGCTATTTTATCACATTTTATCATTTTCTGTATGCACCTGTTGCATCTATATATGATGATACGTCGCAGCCCACACCAGATCCATGTTCACTGACATATTGGCAGCTCAAAATCAACCGTCATGGGAATATTTGTTTGCCACATAAATTGGCAAACACTATCAATTAGGGCTTGATTTCTTGTTTTGATCATTGCCTAGACTTAGAAAAGTGGTAGAGAGAATGTTAATCATGCAGATTAAACTTAAAAGTGTGTGTGTGTGTGTGTGTGTGTATATATATATATATATATTTTTTTTTTTTTTGAGACGGACTCTTACTCTGTTCACCCAGGCTGGAGTGCTGTGGTGCAGTCATGGCTCGCTGCAGATTCAAACTCCTGGACTCAAGAGATCCTCCCACCTCAGCCTCCCAAGTAGCTGGGACCACAGGTGCTCACAACCATGCCCGGCTAATTTTTTTATTTTTTGTAGAGTTAGGGTTTCACCATGTTGCCCAGCCTGGTCTCGAACTTCTGTGCTCAAGCAATCCTCCTGCCTTGGCCTCCCAAAGTACTGGGATTACAGATGTGAGTCACCATGGACGGCCAAAAGTGTGTGATTGCAAATGACAGTATTCAAAACTTACCGTCCAATTCAGCAAAGAAGCGGCTCGCATCATTGACAAACACATGAAATTCTGAGTTATTTTAAATTTCTGTTTTATTTGTTAAGGTACATGAAAATATTAATTTGTTTTATTTGTTAAGGTACATGTTGTACCTGCATGGAGAGGGAGGGTTGGTGGTTAAACCGCACACTGCCGGGTGCAGACGTGCCGTGTGGCCCGATGTATTTCATCACCTCTATGCCTTTGCTCCTGGCTGTTTCCTTTTACTGTCTTACCCGAGTCCCCTTTCATTCACTGACTTGTTTATTTAACAAATAAGTACCCAGTGTGGACTGTGTGCCTGGCACCAGGGATACAGCAATGAAGAAGAGAGACACAAAATACAAATTCTGTTCTAGTGGAGTTAGAGGAAAATAAATATGTTAACTTCATGGTATGAAGTTTCAAACTCTTCCCTCTTTTCTTCAGCACACAAATGTCCTTCTCTGTGTCTTGCTCTCTCCCACCGAGGATGAGCTCTGCCTCTGTTGTGGCCGCATCTTTCAACTTCATCCCGAAGGAGATGAGGCTTAGCTTGAGTGCAGGGTCCGAGCAGAGGTGTGTGCATGGCTGGGAGCTTGAGACTAAGGCCCGGCTTTGTGGGAGACAGGCGAGAAGCAGGAAGCAGCCATGGTTTCATTAGAGTTCGTGAAAATGGGATGTCTCCTCCCAATGTAATGATTTGTTCATTGTTCTCAGTGCTGTGTGTGGGGTTGAAGGAGATCTGAGATGAAGCCTTTGCACCTGCAAGGGGTTAACAATATTTAATGAAAGACATATCACAGGATAACCTGCTTATTCCTTCATCTATTTGTTTTGCAAATTCAAGTCCTACCCCACATCAGGTGCTATAAGCTTTATAAACTGTAAAGCCAAATGATCTACAGTCTCGCCCCTTGAGAAATTTTTAAAGTGGGGGCAATTTATAATCCAGATTGTTGGCCAGCAAACAGTGGTTGGAATGCTCCGGAAGCCTTCCCTGTCTCTCTGGAGTCATCAGGCCCTTGCAGGTAGTCGGTCTCCTCTCTCTCTGTTGTCTTCTCACTTAGCATTGACCTCAGTTTATAATTCTGCATCTGTGTGTGTGTGTGATTGATGTCTGTCTCTCTCACGAGAATGTCAGCTCCAGGAGGGCAGGAACCCACGTCTGTCCTGTTCACAGGGCCTGGCACAAGGAAGTGCTCAGGAAAACCTTGTTGAATACAGGGAAGAGTGAGTGTGGAGGAAGGAGCTAGTGTGAGAGAGCTCAAGGGCATCCCGGAGAACGGACCTTCATTCTTTGACATCAGGCAAGTGAATCCAAATTCCTCAGCATTTGTCCAGGTTCGGCCAGACAGCACCTCCATTGCATAGCTTTTTCATATTCCTCTATGGAGAGACCTCTAGAACAGAGCACAGCAGTTTGCATTAGAGTAATATGTGATTCTTAACATTTTCTTGTGTCACAGACTCCTTGCTAACCTGATAAAAAATACAAACCCTCCTCCCCAGAATAATGCTCACGGCATGCACACATGTGCGCACACGCACAAACACAGTTCCCTAAAGCCCATCTGTAAACTCCAAATCAAGAACTCTGCTTTTAAAGTATGATCCCAGCTGGGCGTGGTGGCTCACTCCTGTACTCCCAGCACTTTGGGAGGCTGAGGCAGGATTGCTTGGGTCCAGGAGTTCGAGACCAGCCTGACCAACACAGTAAGATTGTCTCTATTAAAAAATGTGTTTTAAAAAATAAATAAAATTAAAAATGTGATCCCCAAAGCAGGGACACTTCTTGTTCCTCTATAGCCCCAATATTTAGTCCAGTTCTTGGCATATGGGCAGCACTGTGTAATACAGTAGTCCCCCCTTGCCTGCAGGAGATATGTTCCAAGACCCCCAGTGGATGCCTGAAACTGTGGATAATACTTCCTTATATATACTATGTTCTTCCTATATATATATCACTATAAGGTTTACTTTACACATTAGGCACAGTAAAAAATTAACAAGAATAATAGAACAATTCTAACAATCTACTGTAATAAAAATTATGTGAGCATGGTCTCTCTTGCTCTCAAAATACTTCATTATACTGTACGCACCTATTTTTGGACCTCAGTTGGCTGTGGGTAACAAACTGCGAAGAGTGAAACTGCAGATATAGGGGGTGATTACTGTATTGGGGGCATGGTGGGACGAATGGGGAGATGGGTATGTAAAAAAGTGTCTGGGTTTGCCATGACCTGCATAGAGCTGAGCTGACAATTCTGTTGAAGTCATGAGGGAGAGGGCCACTTGAGCAGAGGGTGGTAGCACTCTATACCACTGCTCTGTCCTGGCCCTACAGCTTCTCCTCATACCCAGGAGGCCCACCAAGTCCATAAGATCATTTTCCAAACAAAAAGTTAGAACACGGTGTCTGACACATTGTCTGATAATGGGGCAGAATATTTGAAATTGGGCTTATCTCACAAAGCCAAGGGTTATATGAATTTAAACGAACATGACTTATTCCTTCCTGAGGCTGATTCGGTTCTTCATGATGCTTCTTTAAGCCTCCCAGAAGGGAATGATCAGGGACTAGGCTGGATTCCCCATAGAGACTAGGTTATTCTGGGTAGAGGGGCCCAGTATGGCAGCCCATCTGCCCTCCACACTCTCTGTGGTCGCCTGTGTTGGAGGACCTGAGCCCTAGTAGCAACCCTATGCTGCTCATTACCACCCCAAAAAGTAGCCAATCTTGGCTTTTTAAATGTTCAGCCCTGCAAATTCAGTTTTTAAATTATTATTTTACTTTAATCCCTGTTTTTCATATGAGGCATTTGGCAATGTTGATCTTTAGACACCAGAATACTTCAAAATCATGGAGGAAAAAACCTTACAGTACTAGAATTTGCTTGGAAAACATTTGTCAAGGAAATAGATTTTGCAAAACATTTCCTCCCAGAAGAGTGCTCACTTTCCGTGTATCCCCACATTGAACATTATTCTGCCATATGATAGTGGTAGGCAAAGGTACTGTAGACAGATAATTTGTCTAGCCAACATCTAATTATGAATTAAAGGCCTGGCTGGCACTTTTACAGCCCGGCAGCCAATGGTGGACAGAGTTCAAGTTGAGTTTACAGTGCATCTGAAATGTTCTCGGACATACAGGCATGACGGAAGATTTCTTGGCCTTGGCTACAGACTGGGGAATAGGATTCTGTAAACTCTGTTAGCAGACAATAGAAGCGTCTGATAGATGGAGCTGAAATTGCAAAGCATTGTTCGATTAAAAGAGAAGGGGAAGACTCACTGGGCGGGGGCTGTGACTCAAGGCATTCATATAAGGAGGCACTTATCACACGATTGGGCATGCTGGCGGCCCAGTCTCCAGCCAGTGCTACTTGGAAAATTCGTCACTGTTAGACATGCCAACAAATATATGCACTGCTCAGTTGAGAGCAGACTTCACAAGCGAGGCTGGCAGCTTTAATTATCACTTGTGAGAAATTAAGAAAGTGCTGGCCTGGTTAGAGTTATGGCCACTGACGCTGGCAGGTGGTTAATTATAGGCCCTTCCATTCCCACGAAGGTGCACAGCCTATGTAGAAACAGTTTCTGACAAAGAGGCAGAGAGATGGTCGTGTCTCTTCATTATTTCCATTTGTGTTAGGATCTATTGTATTTGCAGTAATCTTTAATTATAGAGGCTATTACTATGGAATGGATTATCAATGTTATTCATTTCTGTAATGTTGCCTGGTAACATCCCTTTGTGCCTGAGACGCACGTACACACGTCTCTGTAGTTACGGGCTGTAGAAGTGATACCTTCCTCTCTCTTAGCCATTTTGCCATCACAATACTATAAAAGGCTATTTTAAGAATTGAGAGTGCCCAATCTATGGGGTGAAAAATGGACTCGGTGTAATAACAGCCTACATCTTCAAAAAGACTTAATTTTAACCCAAGTAGTTCTTCACGATGCAATGTTCCCTGGTAGTAAGACAGAAAAATGCTTCCAAATAGTTAGCTGCATTCTGCTATCATCTTTGGAAATGCTCTGTCCCATTATAGACCAATCTCTGCTTTGAGACCCATTTTGCACACCCCTGTGGACCACACGAGACATGAGAAGTTGGGAGTCTTTAGGTTTTTGATGATTTCCAACCTAAGAAATGATCAGTGATGGAGAAAATAGGGCATTAGATATTGCAGGTAGAGTCTGTTTGCCCCTCTGTGAAGTCGGGTTATCTCTATCATCCTGCTGATTTTGAAAATGGCCCATTAGTAGAAGAAATGGTGGCAGAGTTATCACCAGAAGTACTCAAAATCATTCTCTTTAAAGGTCACACTAGTGGAATTTTCAGGTAATACTTGGCATTGCTTTTTTTTTTTTTTAAGCGGGAAAGCAGGTGCTCCAGCCATGGGGAGAGGTCATCTATTGGGTTTCAGATCTCAAGTTATGGCTGTAACTCCACAAAACTGGTTTTTATTTATCTCTTAAAGATAATTATATTCCACATTGTACATGCTAAACTCTTGAGATGGACTGATTGGCATATTTAAATCTCAGCTCTCAGGCATTTGCTAATTATCATAGCCTAGTTGGAAGAAAGACCTCTAATCAAATAGCTGTTTAGAGATGCTTTGCATTTTAAAATTTTGCTGGGTTCATAGGAAGAGAGGAATTATGCCTCTGATTTCTTCTGGCTCTTTCCCTGACCTCAAGAGGGTTTAAACTTTTAATGGTTTAAATAGCCATAGCTAACCACCCAGGAAGCATTTTTGCATTTCAGTTCTCCATCTTTTTGCATCATTTTCATCCCTAACTCCATTTCTCACTTAGTGACTTCATATCCAGGAAGAGGGGGCTGTTGAATTCCAGCTAATGAGCCTCATCTTTTTACTCCTCTTAAGTGGTCCCTGCTAGACCTGGAGTCAAATCTGAGAGCGAACGGTAGCACACATCTTTCTCAGGTTCACAAATGGAACACCAAGTCTGTAGTGAAAGGGAGAGGAATTTCTTCCTCTTGCTCAGAAAAAGACAAAAAGAGCAGCTTCTCAGGGCAGCAGTTTGAGTAGAAGCCACTCTCCTTAGAAAAGGCAGACTTGGTGTTGTTTAATTCACAGCAGCTGGAAAGGACCCCCACTCCCCCACAATGGGCAGCTGAACTGACATCGTTTTATGTAATAGATTTTTTCAGCTGCTGTGCTCAGAATTGAGAAGACCTGAAGGTTTCCTCCTTTATACAGAACATACGGCTGTCAGTGACAGAAATCTCCGCCAGGCCTTTCTTTTATGGGGAGAATCTGAAAGGGCCTGTCTCTGAAATTTTGAAACAGTCCCAGTGAGCCACCATCACCCATAGTTTTACGTCAAAAGCAAGTGCAGGGAAGAGGAATTCTGTGGTTTTGAAACAGCTGTCATAGGCCATGGGTTCATTTGTGCCTTGCCTATGGCAGGGTCTGTTTTGCCACTGGCAGGAGTTGCTATTTCCTGTGGCCCCAGCAGGAAGTCCCAGATCTGGAGGCAGCTTGGGAAAGAAGAAAATCCTGGTCCTGTTAGAAGTCAGAGTGGCAGACCTAGAGAAGGTGTATTCAGTTCTTGGGGAGGAGGATGAGAGGGTGTGAGGAAGGTGGGAGGAGAGAGCTCAAAATCCCACCGTCTGAAGGCCTGTGTGAGATTTGATTTTGGCCATTTAAACAACTCAGGCCGGGTGCAGTGGCTCACACCTGTAATCCCAGCACTTTGGGAGGCTGAGGTGGGCAGGTCACTTGAGGTCAGGAGTTTAAGACCAACCTGACCAACAAGGTGAAGCCTTGTCTCTACTAAAAATGCAAAAATTGTGGGTGCCTGTAATCCCAGCTACTCAGGAGGCTGAGGGAGGAGAATCGCTTGAACCTGTGGGCTGAAAGTTGCCGTGAGCCGAGATGAGGCCACTGCACTCCAGGCTGGGTGATAGAGTAAGACTGTCTCAAAAAACAAAACAAAGAAGAAGAAGCAGTGAAACTTGAAGATCTGAGTTTTCTCTCTCTCCTAGTCTGTCCCCATGAGTTCATCACGATTACAGGCTTTTGATTTTCATAGCTAATTGTTCTTCGGCATTCTATTTCAGGGTTTTGAAATCAAATTGCTCGATCTTTTACTCTCTCTTATGTGATTAGGTTATCTTTTATAATACAGCTGCAATAATCCTTTCAAGAACACAGCACTTCGGCTCAGCACTGTCAAAGAAAATATCCTAAGTGTCCCCTGAAATTCATTCTTGTAGGAGTGAGAAAACACCACCAACCCCTTATTATGAACCCAGAAGTGCCACCACACATCACCCATCATCACAAACCTAGAAAAATGAAAAAACCCACATTGAGCTGCGTGCTTAATGCAAACTCGAGGAGTGCCTATGGGGTTGCAGCTACTTGGCTTCCTGGGAAGAATGAGTCCAGGACCTGAGTTATTTTATGTGGCATTTGTAAGGCTAGGCCGGTCTGTTTACTGTTCTGGAATTCTCTCTCCTGGTATGAACTAGTAACCTTATCAGTGGGTTTTGCAAGCTTTTCTAGCCAAGAAAAGAAAATATGTACTTTGGAATCTCTTCCGATGGGGGCCTGGAGGAACAAAGAGAAAAGCCAAATGCATTTCTTAGGCTATAAATAGGCAACAAGAGGAGCAGTTTTTTCAGATATTTATTAAGGTCTCAGCTCAGCTGTTATCTGGGAGGCCTTTCTTGGCCACCCCATCCACTCAGTTACCCCCTACCCCCTTACCTTGCCTGACTTTCCTTCATAGTGCTTGTCACCATTCTTCTCCTCCTGGCTGCCGTCTGCCTCCTCACACTAGGATGTAGAGAGGCCATGAAGGCAAGGACCTTTCCTATCTTGTTGACTGCCATGTGTACTAGAACATGGATTATATAGTAGATGCTCAGTAAATATTTTCTGAATGGATGTCAGGTGGGGAGAGGTTGAGAAAAGAACAGTTAACAGGCAAAGATTGGAATCAGACATACCTGGGTTTGAATCCAAGCCTTCTGTTTATTAGCTGTGTGTCCTTGGAATTGTTACTGAGCCTCTCTGAACCTCAGTTTTCTTATCTATAAAATGGGCTTAATACTTGCTTCTGGGAGTAGCAATGGAAGATTAAATGAGATAAATATGTTATCACATCTGGCACAAGGGCTCAATAAATACTGGCACCACTGGGCACACTGACTCATGCTTTTAATCCTAGCACTTTGGGAGGCCGAGGCAGGAGGATCACTTGAGGCCAGGAGTTCAAGACCAGGTTGGGGAACATATCGAGACCCTATATTTACAAAAAAATTTTTTAAATCAGCCAGGTGTGGCACACACCTGTAGTCCCAGCTACTCGGTAGGCTGAGGTGGGAGGATCACTTAAGCCTAGGAGTTGGAGGCTGCAGTGAGCTACTATCATATGACTGCACTGCACTCCATTCTGGACGACAAAGTGAGACTCTATTTCTAAAAATACATAAATGCATACATACAAATAAATACTGGCTTATCTCTGATTCTTAACTGAAATGCTTTTACGGAACAAGAAACAGGGCCCTTTACTGCCCATGAATGTCAGTAGTTCTCAGGCCTCCTTCTTGAGTCCAGGAAAGGAATCTCAGGAAATCTTGCTGATCTTCTTTTGGCTCCAAGAACTACTAGAAAATGTAGAACTACCAGAAAATGTAGTTGGTTCCACATGACTCTAAATGGTTTCCCCAAGCAGTCTATACCCACAGCGGATTTCTCCAGAAATGACAACATTGCCTGGAAAACAAGTTTCCTGCCCTCCCGGAATGTTCTTGTGCTTGGCCCAGGGCCTCCCTGTAAGCCCCAAAGGTTCTGAAACCCATCACCCAAGTCCCCTTGTGGACACAGAGATGCCATTAAGCAGTCTTTAGGCAGTGATTATCAAGGCTGAACTTGCAGATTTCAGATACCATTACCTCCATGGGAAACCAGCACCTGGAGATTCCTGCACTCCATGTGCCCTGCAGCATCTCTCTGCCACTCGCATTGGTATTTTTCTTGTTTTCATTTAAACCTGTTTCTTTAAAAAAAAATTCTTAAAGTTTGGATAAAAGAACTGATCCCACCTCTTTCATGTTTCCAAGGCTCCAGGCTCTGCTGGAGCAGCTTTAAAGCAGGTCATCCATTCCTTCTAGCAGACTGAGCCTTCATGGAGCGGGAATTTGGACATTTCTCATTTTCAAAGAGGAGCAGACATAAGGATGGGCCTCCTGAGCCAGGCATGGGGCAGCGGCCCATCCTCGTTTGATTCTGTGTGTGCTGCATGCTGTCCAGAAGTGCTGGGTCACTGTTTTGTTGGTTCATTCATTAGACAGTAGAGCAGCCTGGTGAGATGGAAGAGACAAAGCTTTTTGAATCAGCCAGACCCCGGCTTCAAACACTGGCTCTGCTACCTGCCAGCTGCAGAGCCCAAATGTTGTCAAAAGGAGAGGCTGATCTTACCTCTGAGGGTGGTTGGGTAGGAGGCAGTTTGCTGTCGTGGTTAAGACTGCAGCTCTGAGTTAACCTCTTGCATCCATTGCCTGGCTCTGCCACTACTTTTATTTTGAGATGGGGTCTTATTCTGTCACCCAGGCTGGAGTACAGTGGTATGATGGCTCACTGCAACCTCCACCTCCTGGGATCAAGCATTCCCCCCGCCTAAGCCTCCCGAGTAGCTGGGACCACAGGTGCGTGCCATCATACCCAGTTAATTTTTTGTATTTTCAGTAGAGATGGGATTTCACAATGTTGCCCATGCTGGTCTTGAGCTCCTGGGCTCAAGCGATCCACCCATCTCCAGCCTCCCAAAGTGCTGGGATTACAGACTTGAGCCATCATGCTTTGTCGCTGCCGATGGCTGTTTGTACCATGTCCTTGGGCAAGTTATTTCACCCTCCAGGATTCAATTGCTCCATCTTTTAAAATAGGGATAATAATGGTAACCTGCCTTGAGGGGCTGATGTAGGATTAAATGCTTGTGAAGGGCCTAACCCAGTGGGTGGCACACAGTAAGTGCTCATTGGGTGTCCACTACTGGATAACAGAGGTAACGCATGAGCCTTTGTTAGTACTGATGTGCTATGTTGATTCCCTCTGTATAGCCAAGCTCTGTGCTAGGAGTTGGGGATACAGAGGGGAATAGGTTCCAGCATTCAAGGGCCAAGGATACAGACATGAAATAAATTATTACCCCATAGAGATGTTAGGTATCATCACTGATGGATGGCAGGGGGCTGTAGGAGGACAGTGAATTCAGAATGCTGGTGCCTGTGCCCCGAACACCAGAACTCCTCATGTAGGAAGGTGCCGTGGCAGAGCAGAAGATGCACTAGAGATTTGGTGGGTTGGTTTGTTCATTTGGTTATTCATTGGCATGTATGAAGGCCTTTAGGTGGTGTTTTAGTTTTATCTTGCTGCAGTAACAAATCACAAAAACTCAGTAACTTAGAACAAATTCGTTCTCTTACAGCTTAGTAGGTCAGAGGTCTGAAACGGGTCTCACTGGGCTAAAACGCAGGTGTTGGCCAGGCCAGGCTACATTCCTTTCTGGAGGTTCTAGGAGAGTGCATTAATTAGGATTCTTTAGAGAAATAGAACCAATAGGAGATGGTGGGGGTGGGAATTATTAGGGGAATTGGCCCACATGATTATGGAGGCTGGGAAGTTCCATGACAGGCCATCGGTAAACTGGAGAAGCAGAGAAGCCAGTAGCATGGCTCAGCCCACACCCAACGGCCTGGGTACCAGGGCAGCCCTCAGTGTAACTCTCAGCTCAAGGCCAAAAGCCTCAGAACCTGGGGGGGAGGGACAGCTGGTACAAGTCCCAGAGTCCAAAGGCCAGAGAACTTGTTGTTCTGATCCAAGGGCAGGAGAGGAAGGGTGCCCTAGCTCCAGAAGAGAGAGAGAGAATTTGCCTTTCTCTACCTTTTCCATGCAGGCCCCAGGCCCTCAGCTGATGGGATGGTGCTATTACACTGGGTGAGGGTGGACCTTCCTAACTCAATCCACTGACTCAAATGTCAGTCTCTTCCAGAAACACCCTCACAGGCATACCCTTTCCAGTACCCTGGAAGGAATACTTTCCCAGGTATCTGGGTATCCCTTAACCCAGTCGGGTTGACATCTACCATGAACCATCACAGGGAGAATCCCTTCGAGAGGCTGCCTGCATCTCTGCATTCCTTGGCTCCTGGCCACCTTCCTCCATCTTCAAAGCCAGCAATGGTGGAGTCTTTTCCATATCTCATCACTTTGACACTGACTCTCCTGCCTCTCTGTCTTACTTATAAGCACCCTTCTGATTATACTGGGCCCACCCTGATAATCAGGCTAATCTTCTCTCCCCAAGTCAGCTGATTATCAACTGTAAGTCCATCTGAAACCTTAATTCCATCTTGCCCTGTAAACCCAACATTCACAGGCTCTGAGGATTAGAACCTTTGAGGGCCATTGTTCTTCCTGCCCTAGGCAAGAAGGGCAGTGTGCGTTTGAGGTGATGGGCGAAGGCCCTGTGGCTGAAGCGTGGTGGGAAAACATCCGAGAGGCAGGTGTTGGAGGCTCGGTGCCGTGGGGCTGGCAGTTCGGAGGCTTTTACACAGGAATGACATTTAATGGTTTGCCTTTTCAGAGGGTGGCCCTGTTAGTTGTTTGGAGAAACGATGGGGGTGATGGGGGGGAGGTGGGGGAGGAGAGAGGGCAGCTGGAGACCATTGCTGACAATCAGATGACAGCCAGAGGTGGACGGGGAGGAGGAAAGGAGGTGAATCAGAGATGTCATCGCCAGAAATCCTGCTGGATGCATTTGGGTGCGGAGAGAAGGAGACTTGAAAGGACTTGGTTTCTGGCATGAGCAAGCAGCAGGATGATGGTGCCGTCTCCCGAGGCAGGGAGGACAATGAGTGGGAATCCCTGGATAGGCGGAGCACCTGCGAACACTTAGCAGGAGTGTGCTCTGGGCTAGGCGCTGTGCCGAGGGCCTTGGCGTTGTAACTAATGCTTGCAGCACCCTGGGAAGTGGGCATGGTTACTGCTCCATTCTGTGAGGCAGTGGAGTATTGTGGCCGTGAGCACAGACCACCTGCGTTCATATCCTGGCGCTCCTGCTTACTTGCTGTGATACTTGGGCAAGTACCTCAGTTTCCTCACCTGAGAATGAGATTAATGTTCTATCAATCCTATAAGATTAGCGTGAAGATTAAATGAGTTTATATGTAAAATACTGATGACTCGTGGAAAACACTAGATAAGTATAGCAATATCATTGTTAAACAGATTAACAAATTGAAGGACAGAGAGGAAGTATCTTGTCCGAGGACACACAGCTGGGTAGAGCCAGGATCTAAAGCCACGCTCTGAACTGCTGTGCCTTACCTCCTCCCCAGGAGCACCTCACGGACGTGTGTTGAAAACTGCTCGTGCATACAAAAGCTCTTAGCAGCGTGCATGACACGGTATGTCCCATAAATGTCTGTGTGTGGGAGTGCAGTTTCTTTTGCCGTAAAATGGGGGTGACAACCCCTACCCTGCCTCACTCACAGGTGACTATAAGACTCAAATGAAAAAGCATTTTGGAAATGGTGGAGACACCTGCACATGGGCAGGTTGTGTTGAACCATTTCCCACTGGCATTTCACTTGTGGGTGACCTAAGATCTTTTCCACTGTCACTCCTCTTCATCCCCCCACGCTATCCTGTCCCCACCTAACACCCAATCAATCTGTGATAGAGCGGTTGGGGACCTGCCTCAATGTAGTGGCTCCCAGGTCTGGTGGCCTTCTCTGTGCAGCTGCCCTTGTCTGCACACTGCACCAAGACCAAAGCCTCAGGAAGGGTCTCACCTGCCCTTGCTGTTGTGGCCTCACAATTGGAGCTGTCCCCTTATTGGGCCTTTGATAAATCTTTATTGAGTCAAGGCCTCTGGGCAGTGGGTGCTTCTGTCGCAGGCATCCTCCTTAACCCTCTGACATGAGCAGTCCTAGAGGGTGCCCCTGCATTGTTGCCATCCTTAGTCATTTACTCAACACATTTTTATGGAAAGTCTCTATGTGCCAGCTACTCTGCTAGGTGCTGGGGAGCATTCATGAGCAATGGAGCCAACAGAGCCTCATGGAGCCTGCATTCTCGTGGGGGAAAATAGATACTAATTAATCAGTCACACAACTAATGTAAAATTTTGACTTTAATCATCCTCCATAAGGCTGAGGCAGGAGAATCGCTTGAACCTGGGAGACGGAGGTTGCAGTGAGCTGAGATTGCACCACTGCACAGAGCGAGACTTGGTCTGAAGAAATAAATAAAATAAATAATCCTCCGTCATAGGGTGACTCAACCTGAAGGGAAGACCTTTCTTGGAAGTGCCAGCCAAGCCTGAGAGCTGAAAGATGAGTGGAATTCACCAGGCAAAAAGAGGAGGGAGGAGTGGTCAGAGGAGCGGGACTATCACGTGCAAAGGCCTCGTGGCAGAGGGAAGCATGGTTCTTCGGGGAACAGAGAGAAAGCTAGTGTGGCTGGGGCAGAGATGGGGAGGATAAGCTGACTGAAGGCATGAGTGGGTGACTTCCTGGGGCCTGATGGGCCTCTGGAAGGAGTTTATTTAAGTGTGTATTTGGGATGAAGCAGAGAGATATGAATAAATTTGCACTTCAAATAACCACCCTGACTATAATGTGGAGAGCAGCGTAGGAAGCCTGGGAAGACCCGCCTAGGCCAGTTAGGAGGCAGCCGCAGGAGTCCCATGGAGAGATGGAAGTGGTTTGGATTAGCGTGGTGCTCGTGGTGGTGGTACAAACAGAAGTGGATGGAGAGATACTTCTCTTCTAGTGGATACATTAATAGGAGAGCAATATCCTGTGGCTGCTTTTTATTAAATTTTTTATTTCAATAGTTTTTGGGGTACAGGTAGTTCTTGGTTACATGGATAAGTTCTTTAGTGATTTCTGAGATTTTAGTGCACCCGTCACCTGAGCAGTGTATACTGTACCCCGTGTGTAGTCTTTTACCCCTCAACCCCTGCAATCTTCCCCCAACTCTGAGTCCCCAAAGTCCATTGTATCATTCTTATGCCTTTGCATCCTCATAGCTTAGCTTCCACTTGTAAGTGAGAATATATAATATTTAGTTTTCAATTACTGAATTACTTCACTTAGAATTATGGCCTTCAGCTCCTTCCGAGTTGCTGCAAAGGACATTATTTCGTTCCTTTCTATGGCTGAGTAGTATTCCATGGTGTACATGTACCACATTTTCTTTATCCACTCATTGGTCATTGGGCACCTGGGTTGGTTTCATAAATCTTTGCAATTGCAAATTGTGCTGCCATAGACATGCATGTGCATATGTCTTTTCATGTAGACTTATTTTCATATGACTTATTTTTGGGGAGTGGTAGATACCCAATAGTGGGATTACTGGATCAAATGATAGTTCTACTTTTAGTTCTTTAAGGAATCTTCATACTGTTTTCCATGGTGGTTGTACTAATTTATATTCCCACCAGCAATGTAAAAGTGTTTGCTTTTCATCACATCCATGCTATGGCTTTTTTTATTGAGCACATACTATATACCGGCCATTGTGCTCAATACTTTACCTATGTTATTACTCTCAGGATTGTTATAAGGATTAAGTATTTCTGTCCCTTTACAGATGAGGCAGCTGAGACTCATAGAGGTTAAGTCACTTGCTCAAGGCTACACAGTCAGTAAGGTGGCAGAGCCCTAGAGCAGCCTCTCAGACTTTAGTGTGCCTTTGAATCACCTGGGGCTCTTGTTGAAATGCTGCTTTTGATTCAGCAGGTGGGAGGGTCGAGCTGAGGTACTCTGTTTCTAACTCGCTCCCTGGTCAGGCCCTGCTGCTGGTCCCTGGACCACTCTGAGTAACAAGGGTCTCTCTGCCTCTAGGGCCAACACTTGAGACCCTGATGCCTTAGAAACAGCTGCAGACAGGATGCGATTCCTGAGACTGCTCAAACCTGAATCCCCACGGGCAGGATGTGGGCGAGCTGTCTGGACCTCAGATGGGTGGGAGTCGAATCACATGTTCATTTCCCACATTGGCCTTTCAATAGCTCGAGTGAACCCCAAACTGAGAGGACTGGAGGCAGCATCTCCCCTTCTACTCCCCCGTCCCACCTCCCAGGGCAGCCAGACCCCGCCTGTGCCCAGCTTCTGAGCCGTAGACCTGGCTGTGTGTTTGCAGGAGCCTCGTTGGAATCACCAACCAGGTCATGTTGGGTTGCACCAATAAATGGGAGTGGGTCAGAAAATCTAACGTGGATAGTTTTTAGATACTGTGGGAGGTAGGACAGTTCCTTTTTAAATTTTCCTTTCTTGTTAAAGAATAAGTGTGCTAATAACTTTGTTAAGCCCTATCCTATGTAGCTGTTGACATACCATGTTTACAGCCACATAGTACATTCTGTGTCCTTGTACTTTAATCAAGATATCTGTATTAGATGTACTCACAGGCATGTCCCAGCTCGCCATTGCTTTTACCTGTTCGGAAAAGTTTTTAGTCAATTGGGTTTTAGTTTAGATTGTGAGGTCTGGCTCCAGCCAACGGAGATCAGGCACAGCAGAGTAAGGATGACCCCGAATGCATAAGGGATACATTTGTGTATTTTCCTTTGCTCATGTTGTGGCAAGATGGCTAGTGAGAGAACCCTTCCTGCAGTCCAGGAAGTAAAAATTGCGTTGCTGAAAGATCCTTTGTCTCAGTGCTGATTTTTCTTTGCGGCACTGAGCATCTATTTCCAACAGGTACCAAGCAGTCAGCTCCTTTCCTTGGACTGTGCTGAAAGTGGGAGAGGGAAAAAAAAATCAGCCCAATGTTCTCATCTCTCTATCTACATAGTCATTAGATCCCAGGATCATTAGAGACCAAATCCCTTCCTGCTTGGCCACTGGAAATGGGGCCAGGTGTCGCTGCTGGGAGATGCCAATACGCCTGCACGTCATGGTGTGAGCACTTGTCTTTAATGACTGAGAAAATCCATTTCCCTCCTTGGCAGCTTTGGATGTAGCAACTGTGGCTCTGGGACACTGCCAGAGCCAGCCCTGTATGTATGCATGTGTGTGATTTTTTTTTAAAGTGGGGGAGAGAATGTCTCAATATTCAGTGCTCAGCCTTCCTTCTAAGTTGTCGCCCCGAAGAACTGTCCAATGCAAACTTTGGAGTTTTCCACTCTGGGAGCAGTCTGCTGGCACCCCCATGTCCTCCCTCCTCAAATGCATCCTTTCTCTCTTGATCCCATTGTTCTGGGGTCCTCAGCTGAGTGGCCATCTGTGCCTGAGTGATACAACTGATTCTAGTCTCTTTTCTGCAACTCTTGAGCTCTGAGACAGGTAGAAAGAAAATCTTAAACAAAATAATAATGTTCTGCCTCACACTAGTAAATATTTTTCACTTAAAAATTCCATGTCATTTTGATTTGTTCAGGTAGACAAGAACATCTTTTGTTTGAGGAAAAACTGAAGAGATTTCTTAGGATTCAGCTCCGATGGCTCTGCCTGTGTCTCTTTATCATTGGAGCTTTGTTTTCCGCCTTTGCAAGACTAGGGTGAAGGGAAGGCTTTGTGGTCTATTGTTAGGTGCTCTTTGAATCTACAAATCACAGGCTACAGGAAGGGAGGGGGGCTTCCAGAGACTATCTAGAGCAACCCTCTGTCTCTAGCGTGGATACACAACACACACACACAGTGACCGCCTATTGTGTGTTTCTAGAACCCAGTGGGGACAGGGAGACAATTTCTTTTGGTGTGTAGTTCTCACGTTGCTTGATTCCGACCATCATGTTCTTGTGCCTGTCCTAAATATCTCTCGCTGCAGCTCTGGCCCGTTCCCTAATCAGCTACTGCACCGTCCTGGCCCATGTTCTTAGAGACATGGTTATCTCTGTGATATGAGTGTCTGTGTCCTGGCCTAGGCAAGTCATACGCCTTTCTGACTCTCATATAAAATGTGGCTTTGAGAGTAGATGATGTATCTGGTCTTAAAATTCTCTTTGACTCTGGAGTTCTGGATCTGAGCTTCTGTTTGATGTTGTTTCTCTTGCTGGGCGAACTTCTCACTGACTCTCTGCTGTAAAGCCTCCTTTTTTTTTTTTTTTTTTTTTTTTTTGTTATTTTAAATCAAAACCTAACTTGGTCCTACCTACCCCATGGCTGACCACCCAGGCACTTTCTCTTGACTTAAGGGTAGCACCATACAATTTCTTCTTTTTGTTTTTCATTTTAACAAACTGTATTTTTCACATCACGAAACATTTCTAGATATTCATTGTAGAAAAATCAGAAAATATAGGTTAAGGAGAAGAAAAAATGGAAATCACTAAACTTCTCACTATCAGACATAGCCACTGTTAACAATTTGGTGTATTTTCTTTCAGTCTTTTTTTTAAGCACTCATACATAGACTAGTACATTTCATACTATATAATTTTGTGTTCTGCTTTTCCACCTAATATATAATGAGCATTTTTGCCTATCATGAAACATTTGTAAACATAATTTTTAATACCTGCTTACTATTTTACATCTCCTACTTTATTTAGCCCTTGTATAATTATTTCCAAATGGGAAAAATATCTATCCTGTCTGAACTCACTGAACTGGCCAAATCAAATGAGATAAAATATGCAAAGAGCTACACAGATATAAGTGATGATTGTTCATTATGTTAGTTTTGTCTCCCCAAGTGAACTACTTTACTGTACTGTCACAAAATGGTTATACGATTTCTTGTTCACTATGTTTTGCACAGTGGTGGGCAAAACATGCTGTCTGGCTGTGATTTCTTAAAAGGGCATGTAAATATTAATAACTTTAGAAGTTTTTTCTTAGCAATTTCTTAGAAACTCTGGTCTAAGGAAATTATTCAAAATGTTTTGTGCACAGAGATGTTCACTATGGCATTATTGACAATACCCCCAAACTAGAAATCACCATAACGTCTAATTATATGGGAAGGAGGTGAAGGAAATGTTGCTGAACCTACTTTCTAGGCTATTAGGTCGCTATTAAAAATGATGTTTACAAGGCCTCTGTAATAAAATCAGAAACTTTTTTGTCATAATTATTGGAAGAAACAAGGTATAATATGAGAGGGAAAAGAGTGGAGAGAAAGACACCAAAATGGGAATGGTGGTTGGAGTTAAAGAATGGGTAATTGTTTTCCTTCTCTTTGTCTGCTTTTCTTCAGTGAGCTTGTGTGCCTTTGATACATTAAAAGGTAGAGAGACAGAGAGAGACAAGATGAGAGAGAGACGAGACGAGATGAGAGAGAGAGAGAAGTGAACCTTGTTTTAAAAATTACCTGAAAGGACTTAATGCAGAGGAGAGAAGGAAGGGGCGAGCTGAGGTCAAGAGAAAGTGGGAGAAGAGGGTATGAGGGCGGAAGCCTGAATTGAGCTGACACTTGTAGAAAATTCTCAACTGGGCTTGGTGCAGTGGCTCACACTTGTAATCCCAGCACTTTGGGAGGCTGAGGCGGGTGGATCACGAGGTCAGGAGATTGAGACCATCCTGGCTAACATGGTGAGACCTCGTCTCTACTAAAAATACAAAAAATTAGCTGGGTGTGGTGGCACACGGCTATAGTCCTAGCTACTTGGGAGGCTGAGGCAGGAGAATTTCTTGAACACGGGAGGTGGAGGTTGCAGTGAGCTGAGATCGTGCTATTGCACTCTAGCCTGGCGACAGAGCGAGACCCCATCTTGAAAAAAGAGAAAAGAAAATTCTCAGAACCACCAAAGTAGCCTCTTAATTTTTTTGAGTAGGAAGAAAATGGGTACCTCCTTTGAGCATGCTAGTATAATTGTAAAAGGAGAAACCAAAATAGCTAGTTCCTAATTTGTTCACCAGACTTCTTCCTCCTTTGACCAGCATGGGGAACAGGCTTGGTGAAACACACATGAAGACCCATCCAGGCCTTTGAGGAACTAGGGGCTAAGAAGAACTTCAAGGAGACTGACAATGGCCACATTCTGTTGTAATTTATAAAAAGTGAAGGAAAATGGAATTCTGTAATGTATACATTTAGGTGAAAATGATAGCCTCCAATACAATTTCTAAATGGGGTTTTAAAAAGAAGAATTTCAGACTTAAAAGTTGCAAAAACCTAACAAAGATCTTACGTTTACCTTCACCCAGATTCCGCGAATGTTAACATTTTACCGTTTGCTTTCAATCTCTTTTTCACTCATTTGCTCTACATATATATAATATGTATTCACTCATGTATGTATGATATACATATACACATGTACATACATATTGTTTTCTGAACCATTTGAAAGTTCTGAACCATTTGAAAGTTGCAGACGTAATGCCCTCTATCCTTAAATACTTCATTGTGTATTTTCAAAAAGAACTACATTTTTTTTTTCTTTTCTTTTGAGATAGAGTCTACCTCTGGGTAGAGGCCTGGGTGACACAGCAAGACCTTTGTCTCAAAAAAAAAAAAGATATATAGATATCTCTCTCTCTATATATATAGCTATATCTATATAAAGAGAGAGAATTCACATACCACAAAATCCAACTTTTAAGGTATAAATTTCAGTCATTTTATTTTATTTTATTTTTGAGATGGAGTCTTGCTCTATGGTCCAGGCTGGAGTGCAGTGGTGCAATCTCTACTCACTGCAACCTCTGCCTCCTGGGTTCAAGCGATTCTCCTGCCTCAGCCTCCCGAGTAGCTAGACTTACAGGCATCTGCCACCATGCCCGGCTAATTTTTGTATTTTTAGTAGAGACAGGGTTTCACCATGTTGGCCAGGCTGGTCTCGAACTCCTGACCTCAGGTGATCTGCCTGCCTCAGCCTCCCAAAGTGTTGGGATTACAGGTGTGAGCCACCATGCCTGGCCTCAGTCATTTTAATATATTCACAGAATTGTGAATCATCACCACAATCAATTGTAGAAAATTTTCATTATTCTGAAAAGACCCCATGCCATGAACAATCACTCCTCATTTCTCCCTTCCTCTAGTCCTTGGCAGCCAGTACTCTCTGCTTGGACAGATTTGCTTATTCTGGACATTTCCTGTAAATGGAATCATACTCCAGGTAGCATTTTTGCATCTGGCTTCTTTCCCTAATCATAATATCTCAAATTTCATCCATGCTGTAGCCTACGTCAGTGCTTCATTCCTTTTTCCGGTTGAATAACATTCCATTGCATGGCATACCACATTCTGTTGATCCAGTCAATCAGTGGACATTTGGGCTGTTTCCACTTTTTGGTTATTACAGATAGTGACACTGTGAACTTCTGTGTCCAAGTTTTTGTGTGGCTGTATGTCGTTATCTTTCTGGGATATGTGTGAGGAGTCCCTAAGACACCACCCCTGGGTTCAGTGATGCACTAGGAAGACTCACAGGACTCACAGCCCATAGTCCTTATCATGGCAGTGATTTATTACAGTGAAAGTAATAAAGTTACAGAGCCAAATTAGCAAAGGAAACAGTGGATGGAGACCAGTCCAGAGGAAACCAGGGGCAGGCTTCCAAGAGTTCTCTGCCAGTGAAGATGTGTAAGGTGTTATCTACCAGGGAAGCTCTTTAGAGACTCAGTGCATAGGGTAGGCACCCCCTTCCTAACAAGTACCAACATTCCAGACTCCAAAAGGAAAGTAGCCTTTTAGCATAAGCCACATCCTACAAACAGTCCAGACACAGGAAAGCGCCTTTATCAGTTAAAGACCGATATAGGTTCGTAGACGCCAGCTGAGGACCAACCTCGCAAACAGGCCTTTCTGTGGACGGATGTCTAAGACCTGCTGCATGAACTTCTCTGCACAGGTACGTACCTAAAATTAGAATTGCTAGGTAATGTGGTAACTCCATTATTTAACTTTTTTTGGCCAAACTCTTTTCCAGAGTGGCCGCACCATTTTAATTCCGACCTGCTACGTATGAGGGTTCTGATTTCAGTGTACCCTGGCCAACGCTTTTCATCATCCGTCTTTTTTAGTGTGGCCGTCCTAGTGGGACTAATAGGTTTTTAAGTTAGTGATTTGCAAGCTTTTAGAATAAAAAATCATGACCCATAGGAGCCAAAATGCATTCTCTAAGAACAGTCATGCCAGTCTAACCCCTTATTTTCCTTTAAAAAAAGCAATTTATTTTTTCTGTACTAGGGCAGAGTGTTTTTATATTTCAGCCCTGTCTTGCACAATATCTTGGTGTACAAAAATGGAGAATTGGGGGTTGTACTGATCGCTTGGCAGATTTCTTACTTGCTGATGAATGACATCAAAGAAAAAATAAAATAAAAAAGAACGGAACTGGGTCCAGGAGAGAGACTCCTGAGGCTGTCTTCCCAACTCAGTCCTCAGCTGGCTGTTTATGTTTCCATTCAAAACCTGGGAATAGTTGCAGATAGCAGTCCCATCAGGTCTGCAGATTACCCAAAGCAGGCAGACACACATGTTGAATAAGATCTGGTTTTGGAAAGGTTGGATCTGGAACCACAGAGATCCTTACAGCATGGAATGATAGGCAGAGTCCAAGGAGATGGAATTTAGGAACAAATGGCAAGTCCACACCTACGCAATCTGGCACAGAGGTGACCAGAGCGAGTTTGCACTTTGGTTTCTGCTCATTTCCAAAAGAATAGCCAGCCACAACAAGTAAGTGACAGAGGCATGGGGCACCTGGAAGAACGCAATGTTGTGTGGGTCTGCAGTTACAGAGGGCTCAGTAGATGAGCGCAGTTCAAGAGCTGGCTCCCCGTGGCTGAAGGTCTGTTGTGTGGAAGCAGGAAGAACGGTCTCCCCTGTGGTCTATAAGGGAAAACATTTCAATTGATTAAAGAAGAACTTTGTGAAACTCCACAATCGAATGGGTTGCCTGGTAAGGTGGATAGTAGGCCATCACTGAGAGTATTCAAAGAGATACTACTATTAAGGAACTTCCCTGGGGCAGAAGAAAGGTCTTAGAACATCCATGACGTCAGGAACTGTCCATCTCTAAAGTCCAGGTATTGCCCACGGCACATATCACCAGTTTCAGAGTGAAAACATCAGCCTTTCTGTGGCTCACCCTTTCTTGTGCTCCTCACAGTCCTACCTGTCCATCAGAACTCTTGTGCATCTGTCCACGAAGCTTCCCTGGAGACACACGCTTGCCCCCTTCTGAGCACCTGTTGCCCAGCAGCCCCTCCTCTCTGGCTTGTTTGCCTGTTACATGTCTTGCCTGTGAAGTGTGTGGTCCATGTTGAGTCTTCCAGCCACGTGCTAAGCTCCAGAGCCAGTTCAGCAAATACTTAACGAGCACCTTCTGTGTGCCAGTCCATGGATGCATTATGGGGCATGTATCAGTGAAGGGGGGGGGGTGAGTCTGACCAAATAGTTGCAGGTGTGAAAGCTTGACTGCAGGCCACCATGGGTCTCTGCATCAGGAATGTGGGATGGTGTCTGACTTCGGGCTGCAGAAGTGCCCTTTCAGCTGGGACCTGAAGGAAGATGGGCAGTTGCCAGGGGTAGGGGCTGGGAGTGCATTCCCACCGTGGCTACTGCCCAGACAGAGAACAGGACACCTGGTAGATGCTTGCTTAGGGTGTGTTAGGAAGAGAGAAGGACCACCTGGCTGGGAGGCTGTCCAATCTGTCCCCTGTCTCCTGCTCACCCAGCACCTACACTGAGCCACCCGTGGCTGGAGTTGGGAGGCATGCGTGCATTTAAGGAACGAAAGCATGAAGAGGCAGCTCTGATTGCCTTGTGAATCCAGTCCCCAGCAATGCTGGGATGTTTTGTGCCTTCATGCCCTCCCTTGGTGTGGATGACTGTGAAAACAGGCCACATTCCAAACCTCATGTTCCTGCAGTGACAGCTTCTTTGAGACCACGTAGATACCTGTGATTCTCGTAATTACTCCCAAACACCCACTTCTCTGTCTCTAGGTAGGGGGAGCTTTCAGAGTAGGGTGCAGCCCCCCTTTGGAACTTTCCTCCTCCTTTTCTGCTGCCGTTTATGCTTTAACAGCCTGCAGCTCCCCCCAAACTACCCCCCAGCCACCTACTCTCTCTCCCTTCACACCAACGTAATAGAGCCCCCAGATAAGAGAGACTGAAGGAGGAGGCCATTCTCTCTCAAGCACTCATGCCTGGCAATTATTTGTTGTTATTGCCAATTCAAGATAAGTAGAAAATAACAGAGGAATGGAACCAGGACTCAAAGCCCGTGCCAAGCGCTTGGCTGTGTTACCATGACGTTTGAATGTGTGTCACATGGGAAGCCACATGTCCGACCAAGCCCAGGGGTGGGTGTCTGCTGGCCTGGGAGTTGAGTGAGCTGGGTTCCAGCTTGGCTGCTGTGCTACCCTGACCACTTCTCATCTCTGGGCCTCAGTTTCATCATCGGTGAAATGGGGCACTGGTGCTAGATTGTTCTGCCATTTCCCAGAGAGTCCAGACCGTGCACATGTCAGATCTGTCTGGTCTGTGTGTTTGGGCTGCAGCAGCGAGAGCAGCTGCTTACTGTCCCGGTGTGCCAGGAGGAGACGCCTTCTAAGTGCAGGCACTTGGAGTGGCTGAGCATGGAGAATGCAGGTGGTGATATCCTAGAAAGAGGGGTGCCGTGATGGGAAATACAGGCTGGGAGAGAGGAGGGGAAAGCAAATGGATGCAGGACAGTGTCTGGAAGTGAGGTGAGCGATACAAACAATAGAACAGATTGGTACTTCTCAGATATGGCCCATGGACCAACAGCAGCACTTGGGAACTTGATGGAAAGGCAGATTGTTGGGCCCCACCCCAGACCTGCTGAATCAGAAACTCAGGGTGGGACCCAACAGTCTGTTTTGGTTTTCTTTTTTTTGAGA
Source organism: Cacajao melanocephalus (assembly GCA_963573385.1). Classification (NCBI taxonomy): domain Eukaryota; kingdom Metazoa; phylum Chordata; class Mammalia; order Primates; family Pitheciidae; genus Cacajao; species Cacajao melanocephalus. The sequence goes on from CAUYLG010027250.1 coordinate 47,303, forward strand.
TGGAGTCTTGCTCTTTCGCCAGGCTGGAGTGCAGTGGCACAGTCTTGGCTCACTGCAATCTCCGTCCCCCAGATTCAAGCGATTCCCCTGCCTCAGCCTCCTGAGTAGCTGGAACTACAGGTGTGTGCCACCACACTCAACTAATTTTTTGTATTTTAGTAGAGACGGGGTTTCACTGGGGCCAGGATGGTCTCGATATCCTAACCTCATGATCCGCCTGCCTCTTGGCCTCCCAAAGTGCTGAGATTACAGGCGTGAGCCACCGAGCCTGGCCAAACAATCTGTTTTAACAAGCCCCCCAGTGATTCTGATGCAAGCTTAACATTTGAGAGCTAAGAGACTGGATGGAAGGAGGGGTGGATAGATGAGACTTAGAGAACCAGTATCTTAAAGGTCAAGGAGGAAATAGAACTAGTGTTTGTCAATCACTTGCTGTCTGGTCAGAAACTGGGCATTCCCACTACATTCTTTCATTTAAACCCATCAGGGTGGTGGCAAAGCAGGCCTTGTGCCTTGCTAAAGCAGATCTTAGCCGATGCAGCTGACTTCATGCCAAAGTCACAGAGATAGCACTAGAGGTATGATTAGAACCCAGGCATCTCTGGTCTGGGAGCCTGGGTACTTCCCAGCACACTAGGCTGCCTCACCATCCACCTGTGCCTCAGTTCTACTGCCACTGCGGGCCCCTGGCTCCTCCTCTGCTCCACGGGTCACCCCAGAACTCAGCTGGGCTGTGCTCCCTGTGCAGCCTGCCATGCCAAAGGAAAAAGGGGCACACCATAAAGGCAAGTGAGGAAGACCTTGGGAGCCACAGCGCAGGGTTGAGGGCGGACTGTCACCTTGCATCTCCTTCAGCCTGAAGGTCTTGGGGCAGCTGGGAAGCAAGGTGCTGGTGTGATGCTCCCGAAGGCTGATGTAGCTGCCTTCCCTAGTAAGAACTCATGCATACATGGGTGACAGTCCACTGGCATCCATTGATGCCTACCTGTGCCAAGCCCTGTGCTGGTTGCTGTGGGAGAAACTGAGACAAGGAAAGTGGTGTTTCTAGCTTCAAGGAGTTTATGGTCCAGAGCCAGAGGAACAGCAAGTAGCAGGAGGGAGCTGGGGTGCATGGGAGGCCGGGGTATGTCAAAGGAGTTCAAAGAGACTTGTATGGTGATTTTAGGGGACAAAACCAAGGCTTTGGGGACAGACCTAAGGCTTTGGAGCCAGAGGCTATGGCTCACTTCCCAACATTCTCACTGACTCACTGAGTGAGCTTGGGCAAGTTACCTCATGTCTACAACCTGTCTCTTAGCTATAAAGTGGGGTAACAATACCTAGCTCAGGGGGAGTGTTCTATTAGATTATAGCAAGCACTCATTTTCCTTCCCTTCAGAGGATTACTTTAAGCCAGAGCAAAACAGAGAAGGCTTCCTGGAAGAGGTAACTTCCAGTTTGGCACTGAAGATTGTCTAGAATTTAGTGCTTTTTCTGTCTTCTCTAAGAAATCTGTGGGTAGGCCCTAGACACCTGGCGTTTTCTGAGAAGAATGACCTTCCCAGCAGCTATAACTGTACAAATAAAATCATGTTGAGAGGAAGTCACCTTCTTCAATTTGGAAAATTTGGAAGATCTTTTTTAGATGTAGTTTAACATCCTGTTGCGAAGGGCAAAACCAGGCGGCCAGTGCACACTGCCAGGAATCGTCACACTGAGATTTCTCTCTATGCTGCTTTTTCTTGCAGATGATGCAGTTTGCCTGGCAGAGCTATAAGCGTTATGCAATGGGGAAAAACGAACTCCGTCCACTAACAAAAGACGGCTACGAGGGTAACATGTTCGGTGAGTCGATTCAAAACACTTTGATATCGGAGGGACCCACCGTCCCCTTGGTCGCTGAGTGGAATTTTACTTTTGGCTTTTCACCTCCTGAGTTGTGGGGGCTCCACAGTTCTCCAGATCTGGGGCCTTCCAAGTCTGTTTCTTCTGGATGGTTCAGGCTTCTGAGTCCTCCTAGATTTGGGGGGAATCCCATATGCTTCTCTCTAGCCTTACAGACTGCTTTGTATGGAATTGTCATTTATTTTTTAGATTGAAGAAACTTGGAAATGGGAGTAGGGATAGTGAGGGATGGAGATTTGTTTCCATGGAGGTTTGGAGACCTAAAGGACACAGAGGACCAGGTTTAAATCTACTCCTCTGGAGTGTGGCTGTGAAATGGTCTTGGATGTTTTCATAGATTGCTGGACACATTATCTGATGGGGCTGAGTACATGCTTTTTAGAGTCACTGGGGGCCAGGCATGGTGGCCTGCACCTGTAGTCCCAGTCACTTGGGAGGATGAGATGGGAGGATCCCTTGAGCCCAGGAGTTCAAGTCCAGCCTGGCCACATATTGAGACCCCATCTCTAAACGACAATAGCAACAAAAACAAAAGGGTGTAGAGTCATGGGGATGTCTCTCACAGGCTACTCGGTGGACAATGGAGCAGCTGCCCATCAGGAGCAGTGGCGCGGGTCCTGCTGCTCCTGGCAGCTCGCTGTGTTTTATCTGTAACTCCACTTGCTGGTGTCTTTGTCCTCGCCCAGCCACGGGATTCTCCTAACCCAGAGCCTCGAGAGCCTCTCTCTGTGGCTCAGAGGGACTGCAAGGTGCCTTCTTGTGGGCATGGCCTCGATTCCAACAGGAGCACCCATGCAGGTTGCCAGCCCCCTCGTCTGCAGCCTGGCCTCCGTTTCCCCTGAGGGAGAGGAATGGTGTGGGGCTGGAGAGGGGAAGTCCCTAACCTAGATTCTTCACCCCTTACAGATACAGGCTCCTGAAGTCAGGAACCAAAGAACTGAGTCTGAGATGGAAATTCCCAGGAAAATCTTAAAGGCAAATTTGCAAGGGATATCCCCCCAGCACCCCCATTGTGTGCGGCCCTATCAAAGGTCCATGTTACGGAAAAAGTGGCAGGAATCTGCCCTCCTCCTCTTCATCATCAGATCGTCACCTGTCTGGCTGTTCAGACATTTCACTCCTCTTGAGGGAAGTGGGGTGTGGATTGGGATAGCTTTATGTCTTTATTTTTCTGATTATCTTAGGAGTGTATGGAGGAAAAGGAAGGTGTCAAAAAAGTACAAATCAGGCAAAAAAAAAAATCTGTTCTGCTACGTAGATGCAGCCTCCATTGACATCTTTGCCTATTTCCTCTCAATCTTTTCTTCTTTCTGCTTTTTTTTTTCCTTTTATATACCATTTTATGTCTTTTCTGCTCTTTTTTTTTTTTTTTTTTTTTTGGCTTCATGTTACATTGTGTTTCCTGAAGTCATCTAAATGTTTTCATAAAGAATGTTTTAATGGTTTCTGTGATTGTATCGATATGCCATAATTCATTTAACCATCCCGCTAATGTTGGATCAAGATTGTTTCCAATTTTTTTGCTATTAAAAATAATGCATGAGTTATCTTTGTGCATAAAATTTTGTCTCAGGATAGATTTTTAGAGATGAATTCCTGAGTCAAATGGGAGGAAGAGAGATATTTCTTTTAACTTCAAATATGAGTTAAAGAGATGTGTTGATTCCCGTTAGGAACCTGGCTGTCTTACCTACTTAGAACACAGAGTTTCCCCAAATATCCTACATCAGCCCTGGGGAAAGATTGCTGGTGCAGATCCCATCAAAGTTGTTGGAGCTTTTGCTATTAGTGTAAACACGGAAGGACGTTATCAAGAAAGCTTCCTCCTCTCTAAACAGAGTTTGCAGATATTCAGGGCATTGGTGGTGGGGTGGGAGGGGCTGTTGATTTCTGAAACTGCACACTGCATGGGCTCAGCTATTGCTCAGACCGTCACAGGAAACACTTCTGGGAGGGATTCCATTTTGTAAAATTCCTCAGGGCCTGGGATTTAAATCTCAACCCCCTGGTCCCTTTCCAGTCACCGAGCTTGGCGGCACATGCTTGAGCCATCTGGAATGGTGGAAAGAACCTGGAGTTAGAATCAGATGACCTGGGCGCAAGTCCTCACTCTGTCCTGAGCTGTGTGGCCAAGTCCAAGGCACTTAACCTCTCTGGGCCCCTGTTCGTTCATGATTCATACTGGGACTGCTAGAAGGATATAAATGAGTGTGTGAACAAGCAAAGGGCCATGTCTACATGAGTGATTTATGATTTCTGTTGTAATAAATTAGGTTGGCAGTTGTCCCAGTGAGCCCATGGCAGGCTCTGAGCTCCCTTGGGTTGTCTGTCTCAGGAGCAGCCTTGGCAGGCCCCAGGGAGCCCTGTCACCCAGTACCTGTAGCATTCCTGGCATTGAGGCAGAGCCTTCCCTCTGCAGCCAGCAGACAAGCTGCAGTGGATAGCTGGCACCTGGGAAAGGGAGATATATGGGCAGGGACCTGGGGCTGGGTTGGGAGAGCTGGTCTTGACTGACTCCTTCACTCCATATATGGCTTGTTAGGTGCCAGCGCCTGGTGCTGACTGCTGGGGATACAGGGATAAATGGTACAGCGAAAGTTCTACCAGCTCTGCCGAGACATGCTCTGGCAACCCTTCCTGGAGACTCTTGAGGGGTCTGTCTAGGTGTTATCAGAGAGAGGAACAAGTGGAGGTGACCATAAGTGCTGACATGGACAGTCCTTTCAGGCTGGAACTTCCAGCAGACCTGGTTTAAATTTAGACTTTACTGCCTCCTGGTTGTGTGACCTTGGACAAGTCATTTCTCTCTGAGACTAAGTTTTTCTGTAAATTGGAGCTAATGATAAACTCAAATCCTGGCATAGGGCCTGCCTGACAAATAGAACCTGTTAATAGGTAGTAGCTCAGATTACTGTCACCACAAATGGGTCTCAGGATACTGAGGCTTATGGGAATACACCCAAATGATGAGGGCTGAGGGGCATTCTCAGAGCCTGAGAGGGGTTCTAGTCGGGGTTAGCCCATGAGGGGTTTTGAAGCTATACTATTCCCAAGCTAGGAGATGAACTGGCCTGAATGAAGCAGCTTGTCACACCACCACTTCTTTTCTGGATTCACGGGGGTTGCTGGGTTGCACCATTCCTGGACATTTAATGTCCTCCCTGTAGGCTGAGCCCTGCAGACCTGGGACGCTGGGTGCGGTCAGGTGGCAGGCTGTGCCCATCCTGCTGTGCTGGCCAAGTAGGGTATACAAGGAGACCCTGAGCAGCACCCCGCCTCCTGGTGTTCAGCTTGGGCACAGGCTCCTGCAGCCTCGTCCCTGGCCTGCAGGGCTGGCAGGGCTGCATGCGGGGAAGGGTAATGAGTTCACACTAGTGCCTCGTGTTGCTGAGATTTACAGGAACTGCAGCGAGGGCAGTCAGATGCCAGAGCCTAGTCCCCCGTTGTGGCACTTGACCAAAGTGAATCCCCCTCTCAGCAGCCCACTTGCCCTTCTTTGAATCTATTCTTACTTTTAAGGACAAGATCTCTGGGTGAGGCGTCTCTGAAGCCAGTTTCTGTGTCCTAAACAAGTCAGTGTCAAAGTGGCTTTCTTTTTACCCACATCCGGCTCAGCAGGCCCTGTCAGAAGATGTTCCTCATTTAAATCCTAGTGACCACCAGCGAGGATGCAGCCTGTTCCTGGCCTTGTGGCTCAGGTCAAGGCTCATCTCTGCCTCTTTTTTCCTTTCTTTCTTTTTTTTTTTTTGAGATGGAGTCTTGCTCTGTCACCAAGGCTGGAGTGCGGTGGTGCGATCTCGGCTCACTACAACCTTTGCCTCCTGGGTTCAAGCAATTCTCCTGCCTCAGCCTCCCAAGTAGCTGAGATTACAGGCGCACACCACCATGCCCAGCTAATTTTTGTATTTTTAGTAGAGATGGATTTCACCATGTTGGTAAGGCTGGTCTTGAACTCCTGACCTCATGATCTGCTCACCTTGGGCTCCCAAAGTGCTGAGATTATAAGTGTGAGCCACCGTGCCTGGCTGATCTCTGCCTCTTTCTCCTTCGCTGAGAGGTGGCCAGATAGGATAGTGAGTGCCTGGCCAGGTGGCAGAAAGAACATGGACTTTGAATCCAGACAGGCCTGGGTGGAACCTCCGGGTTACTGCTTAGGGCCTGTGGAGTGGGACACGGGCCCTGCCTCCAGTCTATGGTAAGGTTTAGAGAGGAGACCTGCAAAGGCTTAGCCCCATGCCAGGCACAGAGCAGGCACTTGATCAGGGGGTGCTGTTATTGCCCTTATGTCACAGAGGTGAATTTGCAGCTTGAAGAATGCATAGTAGAGGCAGGTGAGGCAGGGAAGGAACCAGATGTAAAGTGGCTCAGTACCCTGAGGCCCAGCATCCTAGCCTGTAAAAGGGTGCAGATGTTACACCTGCTGCGAGGCTTTGGGGGAATATTAAATAAGCTAGCAAAAGAATATGGACTCAGCTGGGCGCGGTGGCTCACGCTTGTAATCCCAGCATTTTGGGAGGCCGAGGCAGGCAGATCACTTGAGATCAGGAGTTTGAGACCAGCCTGGCCAACATGGTGTGAAACCCCGTCTCTACTAAAAATATAAAAATTAACTGGGCATGATGGTGTGTGCCTGTAATCCCAGCTACTCAGGAGGCTGAGGCAGGAGAATCGCTTGAACTCAGGAGGTGGAGGTTGCAGTGAGTCGAGGTCGTGGCACTGCACTCCAGCCTGGGCAACAGAGACTCTGTCTCAAAACAACAACAGAACAAAACAACAACAACAAAAGAAATAAGTTGGACTCTGGGGCCAGATGGCTTTCATGTGCACGCCGCTTTGCCAGTTACTAGCTGTGTGACCTGGGACAAGTTTCTTAACCTCTCTGGGCCTCAGTTTTCCCATCTATAAAGTGGGAACAATAATAGTACCTCCTTCACAAGATTGTTTTGAGAACAAAATGAGTTCACACACATGAAGTGCTTGTATTCATGCACATAGGAAACATTCATCAAGTGTCAGCTGCGAAGAGGATGCTGCAAGGCCCTTAGAACAGCGTGTACTGATCCCATGTTGACTGGGGCGGGCGTCCAAGTCCCCTGGACCCAGGAACCCACATGAGGACTTCAGGGCTTTTGCAGCCCTGATTCCTCCCTATTTTTTCCTCCTAGCCCTCAAATGGCCATGGCAGAAATCTTGGGTGGGCAGATCACTGGTAGGCTGTGTACCTTTCACACCTTCCTTTAAGCAGCTTACACTGGAACTTTTAACAGGAGGAGGTGGGGAAGGTTAGGGTTGATGGCCTTGGAATCCATCGACCTTCTGCCAATAGCCACTGGGGGTCAGCTGGCCAACCTTGAAATACTTAACAGATATGCATCTTTCTAATGAATCTGTGCAGTTTGTGAGAACTTCATCCTCCCTTGGCAGCAGGGGAAATTGTCAAGGGGCCCAGAGTCCTGGAATGTCACCACTGGAGGGGTTCTTTGATGGGGAGTCCAATACCCTCGTTTAGAGTTGAGGAAACCAAGACTCAGAGAGGGGAAGGGGCTTGCCTGGTGTGATCCAGAATGTTAACTGGGGGACCAGGACTGTAACTCTGGTGGCGTGAGTCTCAGCGCAGTGCTCTTTATACCACCCACTCTGAGAGCCGCTAGATTGTCCAAGGCCATGCTGTCAAAACACAGGCCTGCCCGTCATGGCCAAGTCACCACCAGCAACTAGAAATCCTCAGAGCTTTAGCAGTGGCAGACTGTCTCTTAGGAGGTGTATGATTTCGGGCCCAAGAATGCATTCCTTGCACATACATCATGTGAGGCACCATAGCTGTATTCACTCTTTTTTTTTTAATATATGTACTTTTTTAATTGAGATGGTGTCTTGCTATGTTGCCCAGGCTGATCTTGAACTCCTGTGCTCAAGTGATCCTCCCAAAGTGCTGGGATTACAGGCAGGAGCCACTGCATCTAGCCCATAGCTGTATTCTCTTTGTCTACCTCACAGCCCTTATAAAATCTAAATTACCCATCTTTTTTTAATTTTTTTGAGACGAGGTCTCGCTCTGTTGCCCAGGCTGGAGTGCAGAGGCTTGATCTCGGCTCACTGCAGCCTTCTCCTCCTGGGTTTAAGTGAAGCAGGAGTGGCGAGAAACAAACCTCTCGAACAACAAACTGAGCAAAGAAGTGGCTTTTTATTCAGCGAAGGGCTGCGGGGGGCTACAGCCTTATTCACCAAGCTCCCTAAGAAGCAGCTTCTTTCCCCTTTCATAGGCTTAGAACGTTAAAGGGGAAACTGAGGCAAAACTATATCATTGTCCATTGGCTGGATGTCGACCTTACAATCTTTTGGCTTCATTGATTTTTTAATTCAAATGCAGCCTGAGCAGAAACAGGTAGGGGGCTTACAGAGACAAAACAAAGGCAATAAACTGTTAGCTGGCAGAGTGGTTTCCAGGAGGCAGCCTGGGCCGTGGCCATGCAAAGTAGGGGTGTGACCCAGTGCCGGGCTCCATCTGGTAGGGATAACGTTCATTTGCGGCTCTTTCAAGGCTTACAGATAGCAGAGATGCTGGGAACCAAAAAGGGAGTCATCTTCCCAGCTCTTCGGTATTTTATTTTACTTTTATCTCTTTTTCTCCCTCTTTCCCATCTAGCGGGGAGGGAAAGGAAGGGGAGGGAGGAGGTGGAGACCAGGAAATGGAAGGAGGTGAGGGGGTCTCCCCTCTCATAAGCAGTTCTCCTGCCTCAGACTCCTGAGTAGCTGCGATTATAGCGTGTGCCACCACGCCCAGCTAATTTTTTTTGTATTTTCAGTAGAGACAGGGTTTCACCGTGTTAGCCAGGATGGTCTCTATCTCCTGACCTTGTCTCTATCTGCCTGCCTTGGCCCAAAGTGCTAGGATTACAGGTGTGAGCCACCACGCCTGGCCTAAATTACCCATCCTATCCCCATTGCACAGATGAGGACACTGGGACTTGGCAAATTTGAGGACTTGCAAAGTCTTAATCCCAGTTCTGCTGGACTCCCAAAACCCAAGTGGTAAACTACCATGCCACCATGTCTCCCAGTGACCACGTACAGTGGCCGTCAAGAACACAGTGGGGAAGAGAAGTGGTCTCGGGGTTGGTGTGTTGCCACGTCCTCTACACCACTGCCCCTATGGCAAGCCAGGGAAGGCATGTGATTCATGACCAGGGTCTGCAGCCTCCCATCTCTAGGCATCATCATTTATTAGACATCAGCTGAGCACTCAGGGATTGAACAGAAGACTCAGATTTCCCTCTTTTCTTCCACCATAGGAACATCTTTTATCCCTGCCTAATAACCTAAAAACTTCTACAGTTCACCCTTAAACAACACAGGGGTTATCGGTGCCAACCCTGTGCATAGTTGAAAATCTGAATATAACTTTTGACTTCCCAGAAACGTAACTACTTATCAACCTACTGTTGACTGGAAGCTTTACCAATAATAAAAACAGTTGGCCAGGCACAGTGGCTCACACCTGTAATCCCAGCACTGGGGGAAGCTGAGGCGGGCAGATCACAAGGTAAGTTCGAGAGCAACCTGGCCAACATAGTGAAACCCCATCTCTACTAAAGTTACAAAAAAATTAGCTGGTGTGGTGGCTCTCGCCTATAGTCCTAGCTACTCGGGAGGCTGAGGCAGCAGAATCGCTTGAACCTGGGAGGCAGAGGTTGCAGTGAGCTGAGATCGCGCCAATGCACTCCAATCTGGGCAAAAAGAGCAAAACTCCATCTCAAAAACAAACAACACAGTTAATACATATTTTGTATGTTCTACGTATTATATACTCTATTACAATAAAATAAGCTAGAGAAAATTAAATATCATTAAGAAAATCAAGGAAGAGAAAATATATTTATTGTCCATTAACTGGAAGCAGATCGTCATAAAGGTCTTCATCCTCATCATTTTCATGCTGAGCAGGCTGAGGAGGAGGAGGAAGCAGGGGTTGGTTTTCTGTCTCAGGAGTGGCAGAGGCAGAAGAAAATCTGCATTGGCTGGGCATGGTGGCTCATACCTGTAATCCCAGCACTTTAGTAGGCTGAGGTGGGTGGATCACCTGAGGTCAGGACTTCAAAACCAACCTGGCCAACATGGTGAAACCCCATCTCTACTGAAAATACAAAAAAATTAGCTGGGCATGGTAGCACACACCTGTAATCCCAGCTACTTGGGAGGCCAAGGCAGGAGAATTGCTTGAACCTGGGAAGTGGAGATTGCAGTGAGCCGAGATCGCCCCACTGCACTCCAGCCTGGGCGACACAGCGAGACACCGTCTCAAAAAAAAAAAAAAGAAAAAAGAAAAAAAATCTGTGATCAAATTTATAAATCTAAATTTGATCAAGGCCAAATATACTTGCAAAACATACCATTTGCTGTCAGTATGATGGACAGAGAGGAGCATGGATCTGAGAACCAGACCAGCCTGAGTTTGAATCCTGGCTCTGCCACTTTGTAGCCATGTAATTTTGGGCGAGTTTCTTCTCTGCACCTCATTTTCCCCATCTGTACAATGGAGATAACAACTCCTTCACCCAACAGCTATAAGGATTAAATAAAGAAAATATATTTGATATGTGTAAAACACCTGGTGTATAGTACCTGCCCATATGCATTCATCAAATGTAAGCTGCTGTCATTATGATGTTTGGTAAAAAGTAATAATAGAATAATTATAGTCCAAGGAAAGAAATAGTGCCTGGTGCAGAGTAGGCTTTCAGTACATTTTGTAGAATAAATAAATTGCCTCATGTAGTCTCTGCATGCTCTATTTTCCCTCATGCTCTTTGGCCTGGGTTTGGCTGGGGAAGGGCCAGGCCTTGCTGTGTTCTGTGTTCCTCTCATTCCCTGAAGCTGCCTTAACCTCTCATCACAGAGTACATACAGTCAGAATCAGCAGACAGACCCTGTAAAAAGTAGCAGTCGTGCTTAGTCAGCAGATCTGATGTTGAGGCATCTTCTCTGTGCTTGCATGGCCAAAATCAACGTCTCCTTGCTCTGAGCCAGCCCCAGGATGACCATGAGGAGCTCCAAATTGGATTCCGCCTCTGCCTCGCAAATCCCCAATAGAACTGCCAGCCAAATCCCTGTTTCGAGGGATGATTTATGGCCTTGGGTGAGTTAAGAGGCAAAATGAACACAGCATGATTTTCAGATCACAGGCTGGGAATGTTCAGCCTTGGCAGAGAGAAAAATCGTCTTTGCCTTGTAAACGGAGCAAATATGATGTTGGAGAGGGAATAAATCCAGGCCCCAAGATGTCATTTTTACAATTGCTTTTTGGCATGTGACTTAGTAGTGCCTTCTGCAAACTGTTCACACTCTCCCCCTCCACATACACACCAGCCTTGGTGGGCCTTTTTGTGGGGGTGAGAGTTACTCCGCCAGTGTGGCTGCCTTGGGAACTGCAGATGTTGCCAGATAGATAGTTTGTGAAAACCACCTGCTTCCCTGGTGTTCCATAGCTCTCCACATATGTTTCTGGGAGGTAGCAGCTTTGACTTCAGAAATATGCCTGGGTTTAAATCTCATCCCTAGCACTTACCAGCTGAGTGAAACTGGGCAATCACAAACTTCTCGGGACCTCAGGTTACTTACCTGTGAAATAGGGGGTTGGCACACAGTAAGCCCTCACCAAACATGAGATTTTTTTCTTCCCTACAGGTGTACACACCCTTCCCAGTGCCTTTCTATTTTTCCCTTTGGTTGGCTAACAGAGCATTTTGACTTAACTGGCTGAAAAAACCGTAACTACGTGACGAGTTTTGTTTTTTGGAGGCTTTTCCTCTGGAGAAAAAAAATCCATGCTTCCTGGAAACTCAGTGTCAGGCTATGTTACTCACTGATTCTGGCAGGCCGTGGTGCACATTCTTGACCCAGGCTTTGAGTTTGTTTTGAGAAAGCTGTCATCAGCTTTGTAAGTGGTGATATTGCAATTCCTTGGATAGAATGGGTCAGGCTTAAGGGCAACTAGCAAACCTTCCTGGTAGTCACATGCTTTGAGGGCCCTGAAAGCTCCATCCGGAGGCCAGAGGCTGTCAAAGTCAGAGGAAATGGCTTAGGAGCACTGGTCACTGATAGCCAGGCCCTTAGCCCAAGGAAGATGAGAGAACCTGCTGTTAGACAGATGCTGCGGCCCCATGGTGGTCTCCTTGGGGCCTTGAATGACACGCACACAATTCCTTGGCCACCTTCTGATGACCAGAACATTCCTGGGGCCCGCGGGGTGATCATCAGAGCAAAGCGTGCCTCGAAATTAGCCTGCTGCAGTGTTGTGCACTCATAACGCCAACACTCGCCGCTCCACGCTCTGCCCTTCTTTCTTCAAAGAGTTTTTTTTGCCAAGCAGCTTCTAATTAAGATGCATCTTGGCCATTTTCTTTTTCTTTAAAAGGCTTTTTACCAGCACAGAGCATAATTTATTTCTCTAGAAAATATAGTAGCAAGTTGTTGTTAAAAGAAAACTGGAGGTTAGGAGCCTTGGGTTCGTGTCCCTGCTCTGGCGCCAGTGGCTATGTGAGCCGGCGTCCTCTGGGCCTCGTCTCTTCATCATTACAAAGGGGTTTGCACTCTCTCTGCCCAGGGTTCTGTGATTGCTGGTTGGTTACTAGGTTGATTTCTTTCTTTCTTTTTCCTTTTTTTTTTTTTTTTCATTTCAAAGTGGGTATTTGGGCTGGTCCTCTTGGAATCTGAAATTTGAGCAACAAGTCTTGTTCCTGTCAGGAGAGGAGTGAGTCAGGGTGTCTATTCCCAGAGCAAGTTGCTGGGGATGTAGAAGATGATTCATATTGAAATTGACATTCTCTCCTGGTGGCAGCGTGTTCCGCCCACTTTGCGAAGACCTTTCCTTCCTTGGAAACAGGGCTGAGCCTACAGCAACAGCCTCCTTTTCTTCTCACCGCATTGATGGCAAGCACTTGCCAAGTTTCCCAGCAAACCCTGTGACAAATAGGTATGTGCATTCCCAGAATCTCAGACTGCTGGGCCACTTGGATCCTTGGTAGCCTGAGGTCCAGTGTCTGAGGACTGGGAGGCAGGTCCTGAGAGGGCCGGGACTACCTGAGGTCGGACAGCCAGGATCAAACCCAGGTCTTCTAACTTGAGCCTCTACTTTTTTTGTTTTAAAATTACTTTTTAAAAATTGAGGTATAGCTTATAACATGTATACATTAAATTGTACAGATCTTAAGTGCACAGTCTAATGGGTTTTATGTATAGATACCTCTGTGTAACTACCATGCAGGTGAAGTTTAAAAGCGTTTCCATCACCCTAGAAGGTTCTTTTAAGCCGTTCCTAGTCTGTAGCTCCCCAAGGGTCACTGCTGTTCTTTTTTTTCTTCTTTTCTAAAATATAGACAGGGTCTAGCTTTCTTGTCCAGACTGGAGTACAGTGGTGTGTCCGTAGCTGCAGCCCCTAACTCCTGGGCTCAAGCAATCCTCCCGCCTCAGCCTCTGAGTAGCTAGGACTACAAGCAGAGGACACATCTGGCTAATTTTTTTAAATTTTTTGTAGAGATGAGGTCTTGCTATGTTTCCCAGGCTGGTCTCAAACTCCTGGTCTCAAGGGATCCTCCTGCCTCAGCCTCCAAAAGTGTTGGTATTACAGGCATGAGCCACCACATAGATTTGTTTTGTCTGCTTTAAGATTTTGTATAATACTGTGTGTACTCTTTTATGATTTGCTTTTTTCACTCATTATTATATCACAAACACTAGTTTGTTTTTCCTGTTTTTCTTCTCATTCTGTTCCTGGAATTTTTCAAGATTTGGTTGCATCATACCAAAAAGAAATGCTGTACTCAATGGCAGTTACTCCTCATTTCTCCTCATCCTCTTTTCCCCCTTTCCCAGCCCTAGGCAACCACTCATCTATTTTCTGTCTCCATATAGATTTGCCTGTTCTGAACACGTCATATAAATGCTGTCATACCGTATCTGGTCTTTTGTGACTGACTTCTTTCACTAAGCATAATGTTTCAAGGTTCACCCACATTGTAGCATGTGTCATCAGTACTTCATTCCAGATGTTATCTGGAATTCCTAGGAATATTCCTTTGTATGGATATACCACATTTTATTTGTCCATTCAGCAATGGATAGACGTTTGGATTGTTTCTCCATTTCCTTGCTGTTATGAATAATGCTGATAGGAACATTGATGTAAAAACTTTTGTGTGGACATAGGTTTTCATTTCTCTTGGGTACATGCCTAGGAGAGGAATTGCTGGTTCTTTTGGTAGCTCTATAGGTAACCTTTTAGGGAACTGCCAGACTGTTCTATAGCGGCTGCATCATTTTAACTTTTCACCAGGAGTGTTTAAGGGTTATGAACATTTCTGTGCATGTGTTTTGGTGGAAATGAGCAGTCGTTTATGTTGGAATACACCCGGGATTTCAATTGCTGGGTCATACTGTGTTAGTATGTTAAGTTTTAGTTGGAGGCTGCCAGATTTCCAAAGTAGTTAAACCAATTCGTAGTTCTGCCAGCTGTGTGCGAGAATTCTAGGTGCCCCATTATCCTTGCCAGTGCTTGCGATTGTCAGTATGCTTAACTTTAGCCTCCTGCTGAATGCTGCCTCTCCCTTAATCAAACCCCACAGCGTTCAAAGCCCCCCTTCCTAGGCTGTGCTCCCCAGACCCCCCCTGCACTGCCTGCTAAGTGCTGGTCTAGAGATGGTCCCTGCTCTTCTGCCTTCACTTAGGGATGATTTGGGGCTCCCACACCAGCTGCCTCAAGTGCTTCTTGCAGCAGAAGGAGCAATTGGCAAAGTCTTCTTTCACCTTCTCTTCACCACTCCCTGGTGCCGTGGGTGGCCTCTGTTTCCCATTCCACTGCAGCTCTGGCATGACGGGCTCAAGCTTCTACTGAAGTAGAACTTGTCCAGTTTGGTACCAGGTTAGGGGTAGTAAGGGGAAAGTGTTGACCTGGGAGTCAGGAGGCCTGGGTTCATCAAATCCTGGTGCCACTACTAACTCACTGGGCAGGGATCACTTTCCTTTCTTAGCCTCAGTTTTCTGTCCTGTGAAATGGGGATGATAATGCCCTCTTACAGAATTGGTGTTGGGATCTCATGAGACCACTCCTTCATGTTGATGATTGTTCGGTGCCTGCAGTGTGCCACACAACAGGCAGCAGGGAGCAAGACAGATGCTCTGCGGCCCTCCCCGGCCAGTGAGGAGATGAACACATGAATCGTGCTTCCAGCGAAGACCGTGCGAGTGCTGTGAGGTACAAGCTCACACCAAGGGCACCTCAACTCATTCTTGGAGAGATGAGCTTCAGAAAAGCTTCTTGGGTCCAGACGCAGTGACTCATGCCTGTAATCCCAGTACTGTGGGAGGTCGAGGCGGGCAGATCATGATATCGGGAGTTTGAGATCAACTGGCTGACATGGTAAAACCCTGTAAAAATACAAAAATTAGCTGGGCTTGGTGGTGGGCGCCTGTAATCCCAGCTACTTGGGAGGCTGAGGCAGGAGAATCAATTGAACCCTGAAAGTGGAGGTTGCAGTGAGCTGAGATTGCACCACTGCACTCCAGCCTGAGAAACAGAGCAAGACTCTGTCTCAGGAGGAAAAAAAAAAAACCTCCTTGGGGAGGCTGGCCTCCATACTGAAACTGGAAGCATGAATGAAGAAGCATGAAAAGCGGGCACAGTGGCTCACACCTGTAATCCCAGCACTTTGGGAGGCCGAGGCAGTCAGATCACCTGAGGTCGGGAGTTCGAGACCACTCTGGCCAATATGGAGACCAACATGGAGAAACCCTGTCTCTACTAAAAATGCAAAATTAGCCAGGCGTGGTGGCGCATGCCTGTAATCCCAGCTACTCCAAAGGCTGAGGCAGGAGAATCGCTTGAACCCAGGAGATGGAGGTTGCAGTAAGCTGAGATAATGCCATTGCACTCCAGCCTGGGCAACAAGAGCAAAACTCTGTCTCAAAAAAAAAAAAGCGTAAGAGAGGGATCATGGCATAGAAACAAATAACAAATGGGCAAAGGCCTAGACAGGAGATGTGGCCAGACTTTGGCCCGTGGGGTCTAAAAGGTGTTCACTGTGGCTACGGTGGGTGGGGGACATGGTGAGAGACCATCTGTGAGCAGTGCTGGCATGTCAGTGGGGTCATAAATGCAGCTCCCAGTACTTCCTCCCCACTCCAGGTCCCAAGAGCCAGGAGACCTGTCTTCTAATTGCTTTCCAGCCGTCAGTCAACTCTGCCACCCAGATGAGGCCTGATCCCCATCATACAGTGTGGGTGTCTGGCATATGGTCTCTCGGGTTACTTCTGGGTCCTAAAATAGCAGGTGATTGGGCCACTGTTGGGTGTGTTTCACCCTGGCTGATGACAGCCTGGTGCAGACAGGCAGATAGCAGGGTCAGCCCTGGAGACAGAGGTGCTTCATGGGTCACAGGAGCCCCACACTGGCCCCACAGCCAGTGGAGACTGAGCCACACGGCCACTTCTCTGGAAGGTGGGAGCCAGGGCTTCACTTGCTGCTACTGCTCGGGGCCTCTGAAGCAGGCAGATCTGTTTCCAGGCTCCACAGATGGCTGTTCTCCCAAGCATAAACGGTCAGCATGAGAACTATGCAGGGATCAATAGGAATTGTTGAAAAATTCTGAAAAGAGAGCCCGGAGGAAGACAAAGAGACCCGGAAGTATGTTGTCAGCACAATTTGGTGCTAATACTCAAGTTTGTTTTTCTTTTCATCAAGTCTGAAAGGCAGTTGAAAATCCACTGCCCTTGTTTTCTTGTTGTTTTTGTTTTTGTTTTTAATGACTGGATGAAGCACAATTGCATTTTCTCCCCCAATAACTTTGAATTCTGGGAATAGACCATGTGGGGATAACGGCTGCTGTCTGATCTCTCCGATGGCCGTGCAAACGATTAGGACTGGGAGGAGAGGAGCCGCCCTGGCTTCCTGCCTTCCCTCCAGCAGGCAGGGTGCAGCTCCCAGATAATGCTCTTCCTGAAATAGCAGTTGCTCAGAAATGCATCTGGAGATTGTTTTGCACAAGAAACTGACAGTGCATGGGGATGTGGATAATTTGAGTAATTTCTTCAGTTTCCATTCAATTCTGCCACTTTGTCCTGAGGACTTTCTCCATGCCAGGCTGGGAGATGGGAGCGGAGTGGGGCAGAGGACGTGAAAATGAACAGAACACAGGGGGCTCCTCGGAGAGAAGATACAGGCCATCATCCTGTGCTACCAGACGTGATGTTGGCCTAAGGAACATGCCTACGAGAAAGTAGGCATCTAAGAAGAGGGGCTTGTCATACTCCTGGGACTCTAAGTGTCTTCATAAAGTTCCCCAAAGTTCACTGCTGGGGAATCACACAGATACCAGCATTTGAATGGAGGCTGGGAGGAAGTTGGCTGGGGTGGTAGATTTTGACAGACATCAGTGAATTTCTCTGTGACAGGTAGGGGGACAGCCCAGGCCAAGCGTAGGAGGCCCTCCTGGGCAGTGTTGGTGCTGCAGATGGGGTTGGGGTGGAAGGCGGGGAGTGCAGACTTGGAAGAGGCCTCTTGGGGCATCTGGCACCAGCCAGGCACCCCCCTATACAGCTGTCTGTGCAGGGCTGACTTCTCCATTAGGCTCAGCGCCTAGGGCCCAAAAAAATGTTTCATTTTAATTTCTTTTAAAATCCAAGGAGAAAAAGCAAATATAATAATGAAGCCAGCCTGGATTATATCCATCTTTATACTAATTGCAATTGTCAACTATCATTTTTAATATTTTTTTATGGAGGAAGGGACTGCAAAGGCACCATTGCCGGGGCCCGGGGAGTCATCATGCGGCCCTGCTTTTGGTCCTTGGCTTCCTCCCCAGCCCAGGGCCCTGAAAGCCTGTGCCTGCGAAGACTCAATGGGAAGGGTCGCTTTGCAGTGTTGTCACAAAAGCTGGCAAATAAACCCACTGAGAACTTGGGTTCTAGTGCTGGGCAGGAAGGGCATAGCCATGGGTGCCCACCAGCTAGCGCACGCCCCTTCCTGTGAGTTTCATGTGTTGCTTACAGTAACTCTGAAGTGGGTGTCGTTCTGATGAGGAAACTGAGACTGAGAGGGAGGTGACTTGCCCAGGTCTGCACACCTGTGTTAGATATAGTGAACTCCAAGTTTCTTTTCAGAGTATCAGTATGTCAGTATGTTCCACTCTCTTATTCTTTAATTCTCCATTTTAAAGTTTAACTTCCCGGTTCTCTGTGTCCCCTTGCCTCTAGTTTCAATAAACAACTTTCCCACCAGTTCTGATCAGTAGTTCACATCTGTTCACCGCATCCCATGCTCCATCCTGACTCATCCCGATCACCTGCTCCGGTCACCTGCTCCGTCCTGACTCATCCTGGTCACCTGCTTTGACCTGAGTCATCCCCGGTCACCTGCTCTGCCATAAACATTTTTCCCACCAAACCACTCACCCTGCCACACTGGCTCATACCCTTGCTGTCTTTAAAATAGCCAATCAGAATTAGCTTAGACTGTGCAGTCTAACCCTAGCCAACAGGGGAACAACACAGCATTAGGGGCTGCGTCCGGGATAAGAACCTCTTCTCCTCCCCTGTTCAGGTGTGTGCTTGTCGTTGTTCTATCTGTGAGACACACCTGTCTGTAGAATTAAATTGCCTTGCTAAGAAAAATAATATTCGAATGCTACTTTTTTTGTGGCACCGAAAATTTACTTATAACACCTGGCAAAGAGGCGTGCAGCAGGTCACAGACAGGCTCCTCTGCCTCCAACACCCACGTTTCTTGTTTCTGCTGCCTTAGGGACTGGGAACTGCCCAACGGGCAGGACCTCCCATTCAACTCACCTTGTGCAGCAACACATGGCATCGGCCCAGGTGGCACTTTTTGAGGTATCTGGAGATGATAGATGGCAAAAGAGTGTCTGTGTGTATGCCATTGATTCAAAGGGTGCACGATGTGCCTCTGTTGACCCTATTCACCTTTGTCCCTGGTGTCCCTCTTCCCTGTGTTAGGCTTTAAAAGTAAAGCCATGGTCTGGAGTGGTGACTCACGCCTGCAATTCCAGCACTTTGGGAGGCCCAAGTGGGTGGATCACTTGAGTTCAGGAGTTCAAGACTAGTCTGGCCAACATGGAGAGACCTTGACTCTACCAAAATTACAAAAATTAGCTGGACATGGTGGCACATCCCTGTAATCCCAGCTACTCTGGAGGCTGAGGCAGGAGAATGGCTTGAACCCAAGAGGCAGAGGTTGCAGTGAGCCGAGATCTCGCCACTGCACTCCAGCCTGGGCGACAGAGCAAGATGCTATCTGAAAAAATAAGGAAATAAAAGTAAAGCCAAAAATAGTTACATTCTCCAAACTGAGGAGGATAAAGTCCCACACACCCTAGGGGAGGCTAATGCATGACAGTCACCGGCCTAAGAGGGTGTCCCTGTGGGGCTGCTTAAAAGGAACTTGAGCATCCAGAGGGACCAGGGCCAGCCGCCTCTCATTCTCAGCCAGAGCTAACAGCAAAGTTCATGCTGCCACTGGCAGTGTGGTGTCACCCAAAAGGCCTTGAATTCCCAAGACATGAAACCTACCCAGATCCAGATGTAAGTACCCAAGTGGGTCCCGAAGCCAGTGGAGAGGCATGCTCCCTGGACAGACAGGAAGCATAATAGAGGCAGCTCAACCCACTGAACTGGGAGGAAGCAAAAGCCTGGAGGGAGGATCCCGGGGATTTGAAGCAGTGAAACCAACTGACGAGAAGCACAGGCTTTGGCACCAGCGGCCCTGGTTCACCATTTTCTGGCTGTGTGACCTTGGGCAAGTGAATTCACCTTTCTGTGCCTTAGTTTCTTCTCCTGGAAAAAGAGGAATTATAGTACCTGCCTCACAGGGTAGTTGTGAAAATCCAATTAGTTAATATATTGTGAAGGGCTTAGAGTAGTACCTATAAATAGCAGCTGCTGTCATCATGATTATCATTATCTTTATCATTAATGTTGTCCAAGCTGCCCAGGGAAGCAGGATAGTTGGGTGGTATCCTTGCTGTGCCAGTGACTGCATGTGTAATAACGTTGAACAAATCACTTTCCTCACCCTTCCCTGAGACTCAGATTCTCTCTGTGAAATGAACAATTTGGATGAATTTGTGCCCTTTACCAGAAGAAAGCATCAGAATTGCCTGCAGGGCTTTTGCAAACATAGACTTCCACATTCCATCTCCAGAAATTCTGGCTCAGTGGGTCTGGAGCTGGCCCAGGGATCTGCATTAAAAATAGCATCTCCACTGATGGCTGTAATGCACAACCCAGGTCGGGAGCCCCAGTTAACAGAACCAGGTTAGGATTCTGAAGCGATCTGTCCTCTTCCCTCACCCCTGTTAGCTCAGGGGAAGCTACTGCCCTCTCTGTGGGTGCTGTGTCTGTTGCCTGGGTAGGGGTCCCACTTTACCAGGTGTGGCAGGCCACCAGTTCCCTCAGGGAAGCAGCGGTGGCCTGGAGAACAGACCTGCGGTGTGAGTGGAGCCTGTACATCTAGGAGTTTTCATTCAGCAGATGTTTGGTGAAAGTGGCATCTGCAAATGGCAGCAGAACAACTGTGAAAATGAGGTGTCCTCGGGCCACATGATACCTGGGGGCTCATCCTACCCTCAGGTATCACAGGATATTCTCCACAATGTTTCTGAAGTGTGGGTGAAAGGGGTTGGGGTATGGATGGATGTCAGCTCTGCCTTCCTGCATGGCCACCCAGAAGCTTTTGGAGGCTTTGGGTAGGACAAGCCTCCAAGGAGCTTTAGGGTCACAAATGGCCCGCCTCCCTGGGCACTGGCAGGGTCCCTCTGCCCAGTTCTCGGTTGCCCAAGCTCATCCCATCATCCAGCCCACCCACAGACACCCCTGCCACATGCGCCTGGCTGCCTGCCCCTTCATCCCGGCTCCTGTCTCTGCTCCTCTCCCTGATCAATAGCAACCAGCCAGGAAAGCAGTCCTGCGGTGTTTGAGGCTCACTCCTTTAATCTCTCTCGAGGCTGAGAACAGCCTCTCTCTAGCCATCCAGCCCCTTTATCTTCCTTCCTGCCCCCAATCCTGCTGCTGCCTTTGTGAGGTAAGCTGGACTTGTGTTTCTCTCTTTGGAGAACAGCTTGGCAGTAGAAATGGCTTCCTGAAGGCAAGAGCTGCCCTGAGCTGCCCCCAAGCCCAGTGCCACCGGCCTGCAGTATAGATGCCGAGAATGGGTAGCTGACAGAACGAAGCCGTATCCCATCCTTAGACCCGATCCCGGGACAGTAGGACCACATAGCCCCCAGTGTGGAGATAAGAGGGAAGCAGTAGCGACGTCTGGGCACCACTTGGTGGCGTGGCATTGGCCGCTCAGCATGCGCTTGCGGTATTCGCCGCTCAGCACACCCTTGCTAGAGAATCCGCGATGGCTGTTATGGCTTACACTTTTAGCCACTTCCCTTTGGCACATGTCTAGAGGTGCTGGGTAAGCATCTTGTCAACTTTAACACAGCTGACAAAGTTATGACACCAACAATGTTTAGACTTTGCAGTTTTCCCTGACCTCCAGCTGATCCTGTTAAAATGTCTCTCCTTCCAGAGAGCTGATTTGTGCCCCGAATTTTCTCATCTCAGCAGGCAGGGTCTCTTTGCCAGGAAAAAGAAATCTGTTGTCATCCGGATACTCTGATTTAGCATTATCTGAGAGGAAGGCATGTTTCCTATCTGGTTTGTTGCTGATTTTCAAGTTGGTTTCTGCGGGATGGAGCCATGGAGAAAATGCAGGAGGACAGCTGGAGATACTTGCGTTTTTAAGCTCCTCTCCTCCAATGCAAAGCCTTTCAATGCGTGGGATTTTCCCTCTTATGGCTGCCAGTCTTCATACCTCTTCTCAGTTGGAGAGTGATAAAGTTTGAACAAATCTCTTCATCTGTGTTAGAAGTATCTGAGTATGAAAATCCTTTTCTACCCTTAAAATTACTCAATCCATTTTTTAATGACCAATTTAATACCTGCCTGTTGTAGCAAAATTAGACATTACAAGTAAGAACCAGAAGGAAAAGTTGCTGAAATTCCTCCACCCTGTATCCCTGCAGATGTGTTCTCATACAAATGAACAGATATAAATCTGTATTTTGAAAAAAAGGAAGAAAGAGAAGATATATATTTCTACATAATACACAGAATCATTTGGTAAATACTGTCTTGTGACCTACAGTTTCACTTACCAGTATTTGGGGATCTTCTGAAGCTGTCAGACAGTAAACACCTGGAGTGTCATAGGTGACGGCTGCCCAGTACTCTATCATATGGACGGGCTGTTGTTATATCGTCTATTATATTGTATTTACTGGACATTTAGGTTATTTCTGATTTTTGTCCATTCTAAGCAATGGTGAGATGAATGTCCTAATTTGGTTCACTAATCTTTACACATTTGTCTTAATGTTTTCTTAGGATAAGTTTTTAGAACAAGACTAGCTAACATTTTCAAGCATTTGCCATGTGCCACTCTGCTAAGTGCTTTAAATATATTATCAGTCAGGCATGGTGGCTCACGCCTGTAATACCAGCACCTTTGGGAGGCCAAGGCAGGAGGATCATTGGAGGCCAGGAGACCTTGGAAGTCTACAACATAGGGAGACCCTGTCTCTATAAAAATTTAAAAATTAACTGGGTGTGGTGGCACATGCCAGTAGTCCTAGGTATTCAAGAGGCTGAGGTTGGAGAATCACCTGAGCCTAGGAGTTTGAGGCTGCAGTGAGCTGTGATTGCACCACTGCACTCCAGCCTCAATGACAGAGCAAGACCTTATCTCAAACAAACAAATAATCTATTGAATCTTACACATGATTCTATACAGAAATATCCACATTTTACAGATGAGGAAACTGAGTCACAGAGAGGTTAGGTACCTTGTTTGGGGTCACACAGCTGGCAAACTGCAGAGCCAGTATTGGAACCCAAGCTCTCTGACCCCAGAAGCTACTGATGCAAAAGGTTAGGTCTGTTTAGCCTCGCTGCATGGTATAAGGATGCCTGTCCCTGGCTTCCTCTCCTCCAGCTCTCTGTGATTGGCTGGCCTGAGGCCTGGTCTCCTGGAGTCCCCTCACACCCACAATTGCATAACAGAAATAGGGAAGGAAGAATTGGCAGTGTTTGTGGCATGCCTGAAAGATCGTAAAGCATTGTCCCACATGACCCAGATGTGCATCATTGTCCCACATGACCCAGATGTGCATCTAGGACCCCTTCCTGGATTCTCAGTCCCTGGGAGGTACCTTGTAGGGAACCAGGCAGAGCCAGGAAGATGTGGCCACTGGAGATCCACCTTAGGGGAGTTGTGGGCGTGTCGGTCAGGGCTAGGCCAAGTTGTGCTGGGAGAGTCCATGCTCTCCCTAGACCAGGTTCTTCGCAGAGACTGGACTCTGGCTGGGGGGAATCCTTGTAGGCCATTCCTGGGAGAGTTAGACATGTGCGGGGCAGCCTGGGAGTCTGAGTCCTCAGCAGAGAGTGTGCTGGGTAAAGAAGGATGCTGAGTGAGACATAGATGCTAGACAGGGGCTGCGGGTGATTTACTTGGTGAGAATGCCCATAGACTGGGCAAATCCGAGGCCAGAGTCCTGAAGCCAACAGCCTGTTTTGCACAGCCTCCTCACCTACAAGCACTAAGACAGGCTTGCGGCCCAGAGGCAAGAGTAGGGCCCTCCTCTCATGACTCTGCTAGGCCTGGCTCTTTGTCAGTGGCTCTGCCCTTTGAGGAACCAGAGTTCCACCTGCCTCTGCCATGGAGCTGGGGAACAGGGTGTGGCTGGTTCCAGTACACGGGCAGAATAAGGCATACCGTCTCTAAGCAGCAGGGACTGTAGGATTCCCACCTTAGTTGCCTTGCAGGAAATGTCTTGGCCCAGCCGAAGAGAAAGAATGGGGAGGGCTTGCCCTCTGCTTGGCCCAGTTATCTCTTCCTGATTTATCCATAGATTGAGCTTGATGATCCAGACTCCTATTCATTCAACTAATCACACGAGTTATTTCTGCAATTTGGGTCTTCAAATAAGTACACTTGGTTGCTGAATATGTGATCAGCCGCAGATTTCTTATTCTTTAAAACCCAGGGAGCGGAAATGCCAACATATAAAGCCATCAGCACAAGGCAGAGATTTCCAAAGCACTAAAATCAGGCCATTCAAAGTGCTGGCCCCTGGACTTCCCATCAAGCTGCCACTTGGCCCATCAGTGCTCTGTGCAGAGCCCAGGTAGGGGGGCTTTATCCATCAAACCCAGGGAGGAAGGCAATCAATACATAATCTTTTCACATTATTTTTACTTAACAAGAGAATTGGTTTGCCTCTGAAGTAACTTGATCTGTAGGAGAAAATGCATTTGAGGGCTTTTAAAGGGTGCAGACCAACTGGGAAAAGCTACTGCATGCCCTGAGGTTGGGAAGGTCAGCTTCTGTTCTGCTCTGAGCTTTGCTATAACCTTGAACCACAACTTGTCCTCTTCCTCCTTATCATCATCATCATCATCATCATCATCATCACAGTCCTTACCACCAGCTGGGTACCTGGTACAGTGAAGCAGCCACTGGACAGGACTTACCATTCATTCATTCATTCATTCATTTGTTCATTCAGCGAGCCACTGTTGAACTGTTACAGAGATTTGAGTAGTGGATTAGGCCCTGGAGATTTCGGAGATAAACTCAACCTGGATTTGCATTTACATTGCTTATAATGTCACATGGAAGACAGGTGCAAACAGTTAAAATGCAGGTGTGGGAAACAAATATTGAGAGTGGAAAGAAAGGGCCTGTGGCCTTTGTTTAGCCACTGTGTGAGGAACAACCTGGGGCAAGGATTGTGGCTTCTGTTCCTATCTGGGGGAGGCTGGCATGGACCCCCAGGATGGACCCTGTCAGGAGTCATGAACTGGCTATAGGAGAGCAGCTGTTTGCTCATTTTGTTCCCAGAAGGGGGTCCCAATCCAGACCCAAGAGAGGGTTCATTGGACGTCACACAGGAAAGAATTTGGGGTGAGTCCATAGAGTAAAGTGAAAGCAGGTTTATTGAGAAAGCAAAGGAATAAAGAATGGTTACTCCATAGACAGAGCAGCAGCATGGGCTGCTTGACTGAATATACTCTTATTTCTTTACCATATGCTAAACAAGGGGTGGATTATTAATGAGTTTTCCAGGGAAGGGGTGGGCAATTCCCTGAACTGAGAGTTTCTCTCCTTTTTAGACCACATGGGTAACGTGACGTCATGGCTGACGTTGCCACGGCATTTGTAAATGGTCATGGCACTGGTAGCAGTGTCTTTTAGCATGGTAATATATAATAATTAATGCATAATGAGCAATGAGGATGACAAGAGGTTACTTTCATTGTCATCTTGTGTTTGTGGGTTTTGGCCGGCTTCTTTACCACAGCCTGTTTTATCAGCAAGGTCTTTATGACCTGTATCTTGTGCTGACCTCCGGTCTCATCCTAGCACTAAGAATTCCAAACCTCCCGGGAATGCAGCCCAGTATGTCTCAGCCTCATTTTACCCAGTCCCTATTCAAGATGGAATCGCAGCCAGGAGCAGTGGCTCATGCCTGTAATCCCAGCACTTTGGGAGGCCAAGGCAGGAGGATCACCTGAGGTCAGGAGTTCGAGACCAGCCTGGGCAACATGGCGAAATCCTGTCTCTACTAAAAATAAAAAAATTAGCTGGGCGTGTTGGCGCATGCCTGTAATCCCAGCTACTTGGGAGGCTGAGGCAGGAGAATTGCTTGAACCCCGGAGGTGGAGGTTGTAGTGAGCTGAGATCACACCATTGCCCTCTAGCCTGGGCGATAAGAGCAAAACTCTGTCTCAAAAAAAAAAAAAAAAAGGCCACTGGCTTGGAAAGTATCTGAGGAAGTCCCTGGTAAATTTCATTCCACTCCAGCTGGGGTCTTGACACTGCATTTTCCTGAGCCCAACCCCAGGAGCCGTGGGAATCCATAGATCAGCAGGGATGAGAAAGAGCCGATGCCCACCGCCATGCAGGAGCCTAAGACCTACTAGGCTGAAAGTCACCCCAGGGCACTAAGCCGGGGAGGGTTGAAGCGGTGGAAGACCATCAGGGAGAGAGTAGGTTTTCCTGTTTGAGAAGTGAAAGGCGGTGTGATGGCTGTCCTCCATGCCTTGGATTGCCGGTGTCATTTCCTGCTCAGGAGGAAGGGACACTCAGAGACCTGATGCAGAACACGAAGGAGGCAGTGAGACCAGTTAAGCTGGATGAGCTTAGGAAAGTCCAGCAGAGCCACCTACTTATTTTGCAGTCATAACAACAGCAGCTCCGGGCCCTCAATGCTGCCATGTAGTAGGTACTCAATAAATGTCTGCAGAAGCAATGAAGGAGTCCTGTGAAAAGTAACAGTACTGGATCAAACCAGTATTCTGGGAGGCAGGCATACAGATATTTCTTGTCCACCCTAACGCTCCAGCTCCAAAGCCCTTGCTCTTACCCAGGGCTCGATGAGCCCTGTTCACTTGCGTTAATCAGACACGGCTACATTGCCTCCCCACCCTCTTGGTTATAGTAAATGTCCTTTCAGTTACAAGGGCCTGGGGTGGTGGGGGTAGGGGAGTGCATGAGGATTCCAGTTGCTCTACATCCTCACCAGTGCCTGATACTGTCAGTCTTCTTAACGTCAGCCTTTCTAGATATAGATATAGATATAGATATAGATATAGATATAGATGATAGATAGATAGAGATAGAGATAGAGAGAGAGAGAGAGAGAGAGAGAGTGTGTGTGTGTGTGTGTGTGTGTGTGTATGTGTGGCAGAGTCTTGTTCTGTTGCCCAGGCTGCAGTACAATGGCACAATCTCAGGTCACTGCAACCTCTGCTTCCTGGGTTTAAGTGATTCTCCTGCCTCAGCCTCCTTAGTAGCTGGGATTATAGGTGCCCGCTACCATGCCCAGCTAATTTTTTGTATTTTTAGTAGAGACAGTGTCTCTCACTACTTTGGCCAGGCTAGTCTCAAACTCCTGACCTCAGGTGATTGGCCCACCTCGGCCTCCCAAACTGCTAGAATTACAGGCATGAGCCACTGTGCTCAGCCAGAAATGCTATATTCTTGTTGAGCCCCTGGAAATTTATTTGTGTACTCATTCCTCATTTTCGTTCAATCCATACTCTCTGCTGAGCACTGGAGAAAACAGAGGTGAGTAATCATTGCCTGTTCTCCCACTGGCATGGGTCGGACAGCTGGGATGGGAATCCTGCTCTGCCATTTCCTAGATTTATTGACCTGGGGTAAATTAATCTCACTGAGCCTCCGTTTCCACATCTGTAAGATGGGGTTGGTACCTTGAAGAAGTGTTGTGAAGATGAACTGCGATGTCGTATGTAAAAGACCTGGCCTGCACAGGCACTCAGTAAATGTTCACTGTGCTTATTATTATTCATTCATTTTGCCTGCTGGCTAACGAAAGGTAACAGGCACCAAAGGTTGAAGAAAGCTTAATAATAATACTAGCTAACATTTATTGAACATGTACTATGTGCCAAGTGCTATTCTAAGTACCTTTTGTCGGTACTATTGATATTAAAAATCCTATTGATTTCTGTAATTTTTTACAGAGTGAGGAAAGGCTGCTATGGTTTGATTCTCATGGAAACACTTGGTTGTAATTTATGGGGACCCAGTGGCTTTCTGGAAGCACTGGGTCTAGAACCTCAACATAGCAAGATAGAAAATAATAAGATAGACTTTCCCTTTTCATGGCTGCTCAGTGACCTTCAAGTACCTGCTACTGCCCTTTGTTGAGAACCTGAAGGCTGATGACTTAATAAAAATGAAAACAATGGATTCTTGAAGAAAGGTCAAGGTTGGGTATAGTTGACAAGTGGTGAGTGGTTTCTTACTTGGACTTTTGCATTGGCAGCTGTGATTTTAGGGAAGATCTCTCCCCTCTCCAGGCCTCAGGGTCACCACTCGTTTGGAATGCTGAACTCAGTGTATCAGCTAGCGGTTGCTGTGTAACAAACTACCCTGAAACTTAATGGCTTAAACAAAGACTATTATTTGAGTCTGTGGGTCTTGGCTGGGCTCATACGTCCCCTGGGGCTGGTTGGTCTAGGATGGCCTTGGTTTGATGACTTAGCTCTATTCCATATAGACCTGAATTTCTCTCGTGGCAGAGATAGAGTCAGAAAGAACAGATGGAAGCACACAGTCTCTTAAGACCTAGGCTCAGAACTGGCACACAGTCACTTCCTCTGCACCCTGTTGGTCAGAGTAAGTTACTAGGCCAGCCTGGACACAAGGAATGAAGAGAGAGACTCCATCTCTTGATGGGAACAACTGCTGAGTCTCATGGCCAGAGTCATGGCTACAGGGAGAAGTAGGAAACCAGGAACGTGTCTGCATTCTGTCTGTCACACCAGACTCCTTCCCACTCAGACATCTCTAAAATCAAATCGCTCATGGATGGGTCAGTGTGGGAGAAAGAAGTTGAATTCTCATCTCCTTAAGCCAAGGCTGGGCATGCCTTTCCTGGTTTGAGATAAATGGACCAGATACCTGGTCCCTGTTGGTGCTGAGCTCAGCTCCATTTGATCGAATAGACAGAACTAAAGGACGTATTTTTATTCAAGCACTTATTCTGCATATATTGAGCACCACTGTGTGCCAGGCCCTGCTCCCTGTGGCCCCACCTCCTCCCCTGTGCATGCGCAGCCCAGGCCCTCCTTGTTCTGGTGGGAGGAAATGATCAGTCTTTCCAAGCTGTGCTGTCCTGTGTGTGAAAGAGGATACTTTCTGCATTTTACTAAAAGATTCCTTTCATTGAGATCATGAGGGAAATTTGAAGATTTGGTCTTTAAGAACAGATGTGTAAACACCTTTCAGGAAGGTTTGTTTAGATGGCGTTTTGTATACTCACAGTGAGTGTGTCAGGAAGCTCCATCCCTGTGCCCAGGCCCTGGTTGGCCTGAGGCAGACCACAGAGGAGGCAACAAGACCAGATAAGCTGGGTGAGTTTAGGGAAGTCCAGCAGGGCCACCTACTTATTTTGCAGTGATAACAACAGCAGCTCTAGGCCCTCAATGCTGCCATGTAGTAGGTGCTAAATAAGTGTATGCAGAAACAATGAATGAATCCTGTGGGAAGTAACAGTACTGGATCAAACCAGTGTTCTGCTCTGCCTGGCCGGGGTGTTGGCAGGGGAGCTCTTTTGGCTGGCTCCGCATGTCTGACCTCAGTTATAGAAGACATTTTTGGGTGGTTTGCACATATTGACGTGTCCATTAGGCATCTTGTTGATTTCGCTTGCCATAAAGCCCCTGGGGAAGCCCCTGGGTGGGCTGCTCTTGGGGAGGCTCTGGAGAGGAGATGGGCCACTTGTGGGCTTTCCATAGCAGCCTAGCCTAGTGGAGGAGGTGAGTAAGCACATAGGCTCGTGCTGGTAATCTGGGGTGGCTTCCTGGAAGAAGGGGCCTTGGCCTATTGGAGGGTTTGTAAAGGAGGCAGAAAGGTGAGTCATCCTGATGGTTCTAGCATGTTTAGAGGTCTTTGTGAAACTGCTTACCTGTCTTGAGTCCCTTCTCCTTGAGCAGGAAATGCCACCCGCAATCCAAGGCATGGAGGACAGCCGTCATGCCGCCTTTCACTTCTCAAACAGGAAAACCTGCTCTCCCCGTGATGGTCTTCCACCCGCTTCAACCCTCCCTGGCTTAGTGCCCTGGGGTGACTCTCAGACTAGTAGGTCTTAGGCTTCTGCATGGCAGTGGGCGTCGGCTATTTCTCATCCCTGGTGATCTATGGATTCCCACAGCTCCTGGGGTTGGGCTCAGGAAAATGCAGTGTCAAGACCACAGCTGGAGTGGAATGAAATTTGCCAGGGACTTCCTCAGATACTTTCCAAGCCAGTGGCCTTTTGATATTGACTTGGGATTAAACTCCCCAGCGCCTCAGATACCAAGATAATCTATGCAGTTGTCCAATGTTTTATATTTTGGAAATATTTTTTTATAAGTCTTTTTGCATAATCCTTCTAACCTTAACCCTTTGAGGCCAGCCAGAGTTAGGAACTAGTCTTCCCATTTTGCAGATGGGGAAACTGAGGTCATTACAGATGAGGTAAATAACTTGCCTGGGATCACACAGGCCTCCTGCCTGCCTCTTAGTCCAGTGCTCTTTGTACTATATGTCATGTCCTCTCATAAGGAGTCAGGGGTGGGGAGCAGAGAGATGGAGGGATGTGTTGGGTGCTTTTATGTTACCACGTTGCCCACTCATCACGATCAGGTGAGATGGCGCCATACCCGCTTTACAGACGAGGAAGCAGATGCAGGGAAGCTGAGTGATTTGCCCAGCATAATCATAACAAATGGCAAAGCAAAATTCAAACCCAGGTTTTGAATCTCCACAGCAACAGGCAGAGACCTACTTTCTAGAAACAGAGTTTATTAGGGTCCAGTCTGGTGGGTGAAACAGATGAGCAGGACGCGACAGTGCACAATCCAGGCACTGGATATTGAAAGCAGCTCTCTGGAGGATGGAACTGCTTCGCTAGAGGGATTTCAATGTTGCCGTCTAACCCCAGAGCCATGGAGTTTATATGGGACTGTTGGGCCCGAAGCCTTCCTGATTTGTATGAGGTCTGGAAAGAGGCCCGTGGATCTGCCTCATCACCAGCCTCTGTTGAGACTGTAGGGTGCACAGACACATAAATCATTATAATGCAGCCTGCACAGATGACCAGAGGGCCACGGAGAAAGCATTCCTGGGGCTCGGTTTAACACAGCACCAGAGTTCGGACTTCCTGGGGCCCAGTGTCTGCTCTTTGCTGCCAGGAACCAAGGCTCCAGGTTCCTCATGCACTTGCAAGCGACTGGAGCTTCAGAGGGAGTTAAATCAACCTTCGTGTTTCCTGCAGCCCCTGCTCAAATAGATACCAGCTGGCATTTTTCCTTAAATACATCTCATTTTTAAAAGGGGAAAAAATGTTGGTGGCGTTGAAATAGATCACACTTTAAAATGCAGCGTAGCAGTCAGTTCAAATTATTCTCTTAATAGAGTTCTTCAGAGTGAGGAAGTGACGAGGGAGCATAATCACTTCTTTTGTCATATGGGCAAAATCTGAGGACTGCGATTCATTTGTCTGCAAATGTGTCTCTTTGGTACAAATTGCACCAAGCAATCCATTCCCAGGGTAAATGGTCTTTAATTAAAGTCAGTCAGTTGTCTTGGATAGTTGGGGGAGGAGAGGAGTTTGAAGCACAAACTCATACAAATTTTTATCCCTTCAAAAATAAAAAAGACTATATTTCTAAGTGACATTGCCTCCTTGATTTGATAATTAGGGAAAAGCTTTGTTTATAAGTAAAACGATTCTGGCTCTTATTCATGAATAAAAATGTTTGCAGTAAGGCCTCTGAAAAGCAGTAGAAGAATTTCCACACCAACCCTGGTAAAAATGCATCTTCAAGCATTGATTTTTGTAGCTGAAGTGCATTATGTGTTTTGCATGAGCTTTTGAAAGCTTAGATAAATGAGGTGGCTCAGAAAGCAGATAAAAAAAATGGGAGGAAATTATACTGATCCAAAAGAAGATAAATGTCCACTAATTCTCAGATTAACATTTTAGACTCCTGTGTTTTTATAGGGGAATTTTTGCAATGCCGATAATGTGAGATTGGTTTACAATGTCACATACCAGGTAGAATCAATGAAGCTTTGTTCAAGTTCTCAGAGTCAGCTACACTCTAAAGGACGTGAAGTTAATGCCACAAGCTGGTGGTACCCTGGCTCCCACCTGTATTAAGTGCTAGCACTACACCTAAGATGACATATTTTAAGGGTGACATTGACCCTCAAGGACAACCATGTTATTTTGCACTCTCTAGTTTGCAAGACACAAAAACTCAAGCCCATTTAAGTTCAATTTACTTGATCAGTTGATTGAAAGTCACTAGCATTAGACTTCAGGCACAGCTTGATCCAGGTCTCAAATGAAGATGGACACTCCATTTCTTTCTCTGTCCCTGTGGCCTGTGATCTCTGTCTTCTCCAATTGGTCTTCCTTGATGTGAGCAAGCTGGTATAGCAAGTTTAGTCTGCACCTGCCCAACCTTGTGTCTGGTGCAGAGGAGCTAGTGCCACTCTGTTTCAGTTTAAGCCCAAAATTAGTGCTGGTGAGGTTTAATTGGGCCCATGGCTCTGTCTATCTCTAACTCATCCTGATATCCAGAGGGATGAAAGGGCTGACTGACCAAGGCCTAGGTCACATGATCATCCCCATTGCTGGAGTCAAGACAATTCTACCTCAAGCAGAACATGGACTAGGAGTTGAGAAGGAGGGGAGGTGCCCTAGGTGATTTAGGGACCCGTTAACTAGAGAAAGTAAAAGTGTGAGATGTTGATTACCACCTGTGAAGGTCTGTCCTGCAGACCCTGACTCAAAGACAGATGAATAAAGGCACTCGCACACCTTGTTCAGTGATTCAAGTGGGCTAGGGATGGTTGTTGGCTGTTTTCAGAAAGGTGACTGCTGCCAATTGACCAAGACCCCCTGTACATCCACACATTTATTCAGTAAAGATTTCATAAGGGATGTTCTGATGTTCTAAGTCAACATGCTTGTGGATAATTAACATGGTTAAAAGAGTGGTGGTTTTGCAAATGATAAAAGCTTTAGGTCCCTGGGCCCAGAGTAAACACTATTAATGGGTAATTCCCCTTTGATCTTCCCCCAGAGGACCCTCCAGCCCAAAGTTTACATGAGTAAACAGAGACAAAGGGATGTGGGGTAAACAGACTTCACTGGGGAAGGCTCTTATTGTCTCTGTCTCTTTCCTATGCTAATGTAATTGAACTGGCTGCTTTCAGCCTGTCCCAATAAAACCTTTTGGCCTTCCAGAAGGTTTGAGACTAATCTATAACTTTCCCTAATATTTTGCCAGCTACCCCGAGTGAATTGCAACAAAAGTGGATGCTGGGCTGTGAAATCCTAGATTTCTCCCACATCAGCCTTTCACTCTCTCTCAACAAATACCTGAGCACTCACAATGTACCTTGTGGACCTAGGCCTGAGAGTGACTGTGGGAAACAGGAAGGTCCAGGCTCTGCCCTCAGATTGCATCCAGCCAGTCTTGTGCCAGGGCCTGAACCATGCCCTGGTCTTTCAGCTGACTAGATGTCTTTACTGAGCACCTGCTATGTGCCAAGCCCTGGAAACAGAAAGATGAGGAAAGCAAGGGCCTCTCGCTTGAGCAGTAAAGAGCAGGAGAACCAGGGTGGTGCCAGGAGGGCCTGAGGCACTAGGGACACTGACACTTCACATCTTTCTCTGCTTCTGTTCATTTTATCTGCTAGGATTAGATTCTGCCGGAAACCAGGAAACCCAAAATAGCAATGCCTTAAACAATTAGTTTATTTCTCTTTCATTTACAGGTCCAGGTACTTAGTCTAGGACTGGAGTAGTGACCCTACCATCATCAAGGACTCAGGTTCCACTGTTTACCCTCAGTAGTGGCTTCTACCTTGTGGTCCAAAATGGCTGCTGTGGCTCTAGTCATCGTGTCCACATTGCAGCCAGCAGGAAGGGAAAAAGAGAAAAAGAAGAGAATGTCACTTCCTTTAAACATATTTTCCAGAAGTCACATGCAGCACTTCAACTGAATCCCATTGGCCAGAACTCAGTCATATGCCTACACATAGCTGCAAGGGAGGCTGGGAGATGTAGTTTTTATTCTCATGGCCATGTGCTCAACTAAAATTGTGGCTTCTGTTTCTATGGAAATTGAAGGATAATGGATATTAGGGGGCAACTAGAAGACTTGGCCACACTCAGACTGTTTGTGTGCCTGACAGGTCCCTGCTCTTTCTTCTGTGTGTCTCTCAAATTCCGTTTTTTAATTTTGTTTTGTTTTGAGATGGGGTCTCACTCTGTCACCCAGGTTGGAGCGCAGTGGTGTGATCTCAGCTCACTGCAACCTCTGCCTCCCAGGCTTAAACAATCCTCCCACCTCAGCCTCCTGAGCAGTTGGGACCACAGGTGCAACCTGGCTAGTTGTTTTTGTATTTTTAGTAGACGCATGGTTTTGCCATGTTGCCCAGGCTAGTCTCGAACTCCTAAGCTCAAGCAGTCCACCCACCTTGGCCTCCCAAAGTGTTGGGATTACAGGTGTGAGTCAGCCCTCAAATTCAGTTTTAAAGACCAGACTTACAGACTGCCTCCTCCATGGAGCTTCCTGGGTTTTAATTCCAATTGGAATCAATAGCTCTACCCTTTCTCAACTTTCAAATCCACTATGTTAAAATATAATTTAATGCAATAAAGGGCATTTTAATACCACTAAAATCAAAGTACTGAACATTTTTACATCTGAACATTTCCTCAGGCCCCTTTGCAATTCATCCTTCCCCAGCTTCTGGCCTAGGCAATCACCAATCTGCTATCACTCTGAATTAGCCTGAGCCTTCTAGAGTTCCTTAGAATCACATAGTGTGTGCTGTTATGTCTGGTTCCTTCACTCAGCATGTTTTTGGGGTTCCTCCGTGGTGTTTTGTGTATCCATAGTTGCTCCTGTGTATTGCTGAGTACTATTCCATCGTGTGGATATGCTGTGGTTTATTTTTTCCATTTGCCAGTTGATTTGTTTCCATTTTGAGTCTATTACAAATAATGCTGCTTTGAACATTCACAAGCAGTTTTTGTATGGATGTATGTGTTCATTTTTCCTAGGTAAATATCCAAGAGTGGAATTGTTGGGTCATATGTTAAATTTATTAACTTTATAAGAATTTGCTGGCTGGGCGCAGTGGCTCACACCTGTAATCCCAGCACTTTGGGAGGCTGAGGTAGATAGATCACTTGAGCCTAGGAGTTTAAGACCACGATCTCCCCTACCTGTGTAAAACTCCTTGCAGTGTGTTCCAGCACATTCGGTGGTACGTCAGCTTCATCCTCTTGAAGACGTCTCTCCTGGAGGCTTCTGACCGGCTCTGTTCTGGACAGTTGACCCTCTGCCTGCTACAAAGCTGCTGTCCCTTATTTGTTTTGTTTTTAAGTAGTTCTGTTGACACATAATTTACATTACCATAAAAGGTTACCCGTTGTAATGTACTGTTCAGTGGGTTCCAGTATATTTACAGAGTTGTATAAGCATCATTAGAATGTTTCCATCACCTAAAAAGAAACCTTGCGCCCATCACAGTCACTTCCCATTTCCACGGCCATCCACAGGCAGCCAGTAATCCTCCCTCAGTCTCTATACATTTGCCTTTTTTGGATGTTTTATAAAAACGGAAGCAACAACCTGTGGTCTTTTGTTTCTGGCTTCTTTGGCTGAACATAAGTTTTTAAAGGTTCATCCACGTTGTAGCATGCATCAGTATTTCATTTCCTTACGTTGCTGAATAATTCATTATAAATCTACCACATCTTATTCATTTATCAGTTGATGGACAATTGGGTTGTTTCCACTTTTTGGCTACTATGAATAATGCTGCTATGAACATTGTGTACAGTCTTTTATATGAACATATGTTTTTATTTCTCTTGGGATCTCTACGTTGAATTTTCTGAAGAACTGCCAAATTGTTTTCTAAAGAGGCTGCACCATTTTATATTCCTATTAGTAATATATGAGGGTTCCAATTTCTCTGTATCTTTTCAATACTTACTGTTTGTTTTTTGAGACAGAGTTTTGCTCTTGTCACCCGGGCTGGAGTACAGTGGCACAATCCTGGCTCACTGCAACCTCCGCCTCCTAAGTTCAAGTGATTCTCCTGCCTCAGCCTCCCGAGTAGCTGGGATTACAGGCACCCACCACCACACCCAGCTAATTTTTGTATTTTTGGTAGAGACAGGATTTTCCCATGTTGGCCAGGCTGATCTCGAACTCCTGACCTCAAGTGATCCACCTGCCTTGGCCTCTCAAAGTGCTGGGATTACAGGCATGAGCCACAGCACCCAGCGTCCTAGTGGTTTTGATTTGCATTTCCCTAATGTCGAAGGATGCTAAACATCTTTTCATGTGCTTTTTCATCCTTTGTATGTTTTCTTCAGAGAAATGTATATTCAAATATATATATTGAAATCCTTTGCCCATTTATTTATTTATTTATGAGACAAAGTCTCACTCTGTTGCCCAGGTTGGAGTGCAGTGGTGCGATCTCAGCTTACTGCGACCTCCGCCTCCCAAGTTCAAGCGATTCTCCTGTCTCAGCCTCCTGAGTAGCCAGGATTACAGTCACGCACCACCACACCTGGCTAATTTTTGTATTTTTAGTAGAGATGGGGTTTCACCACATGGCCAGGCTGGTCTCGAACTTCTGACCTCAGGTGATATGCCCGCTTCGGCCTCCCAAAGTGCTGGGATTACAGGTGTGAGCCACCATGCCCAGCTGCCCATATTGTAATTGGGTAATTTATTGTTGAGTTGTAAAAGTTCTTTATTCATTCTACCAGTTCTCCATGGGATATATGATTTACAAGTATTCTCTTCTATTCCATAGGTTGTCTTTTCTCTTTCTTGATGGTATAGTTTTCAGCACCAAAATTTTTAGTTTGATGTAGTCCAGTGTATCCATTTTTTTCTTTTGTTACTTGTGCTTTTGACGTCTAAGAATCCATTGCCTAACCCAAGGTCATGAGCATAATTCCTGTGTTTTCTTCTAGAAATGTTACAGTTTTAGCTATTACTTCTAGGTCGTGACTCATTTTGAGTTTATTTTGGGTTGTTGGTGTGAGGTGGGACTCCAGCTTCATTCTGTTACATGTGGATATCCAACTGTTCCTGCATAATTTTTTGAAAAGACTGTTCTCTTCCCATTGAGTTGTCTTAGCATCCTTGTCAAAAATTAGTTGAGCATAATATCAGGTACTATTTTGGGACTCTCAACTTCATTGATTTATATCTATTTTTATGCCAGTATCACACTGTCTTGATAATTGTAGCTTTGTAGTTTTTAAAATGTGAGTACTCCACCTTTGTTATTTTTGAAAATTCTTTTAGCTATTCTGGGTCCCTTGTATTTCCATATGAATTTTTTTTTTTACAAGGGTCTTACTCTGTTGCCCAAGCTGGTCTCAAACTCCTAGCCTCAAGCAATCTTCCACTCTTAGCCCCCCGGAGTGCTGGGATTACAGGTGTAATCTCAGTTTCCATATTATTTTTGGGATCAGCTTGTCAATTTCTGTGAAAAAGCCAGTTGGGATTTTGATAGAGATTACATTGAATTTGTAGATCAGTTTGAGGAATATTGCCATCTTAATAATATTAAGTTTTCCAGTTCATGAATATGAAATGTCTTTCCATTTATTTAGATCTTCTTTAATTTCCCTCAACAATATTTTATAGTTTTCAGTGTATAAATTTTGCAATTATTTTCTTGAATAAAATACTTAGGTATAAATTTTTTTTGATGCTGTTGTAAATGGAATTGTCTTCTTAATTTCCATTTTTGGAAGGTTTATTGCTAGTATATAAAATCACAACTGATGTATCCTACAACCTTGCTGAACTCATTTATCAGTTCTAATGGTATTTTAGATTCCGTAGGGTTTTTTTATGTACAAGATGTGTCATCAGCAAACAGAGATCCTCTTACTTCCTTCTTTCTAATATTTTATTTCTGTCTCTTGCCCAGTTGCCCTGTTTAGAACCTCCATTACAATGTTAAGTAGAAGTGGACATCCTTGTTATTCCTGATGCTAGCAGGGAAGCTTTTGGCCTTTCCCCGTAAGCGTGATATGAGCTGTGAATCTCTCTCATTTTCCATCCCCCATTTGCTGGTTCCTTTGTCTCTTTCTTGGTCGGCGCCATCCAGTAGCTTCTGGGAAGAGTGTGCGTGGGAGAGGGGTAGAATATTTGAGATTTTTGAAATCTGAAACTGTTCTACTCTCATGCTTAATTGATAATTAGGCTGAATAAAGAATTATAGGATGGAAGTCATTTTCCCTCTGAATTTTGAAATTGATCCATTGCTTCTAGCTTCTGACATTCCAGATGAGAAACCTGATGCCATTTTGATATCTCGTCATTTGTGTGTGGCCTGTCTTTTCCCTGGAAGATTATAGGGCCTACTCTTTGTCCTCAATGTTCTGAAATTTCATGGTGCTATACCTCAGTGTAGGTCTCTTTTCGGTCACTTGCT
The DNA here is from genome assembly GCA_963573385.1 of Cacajao melanocephalus. NCBI lineage: Eukaryota > Metazoa > Chordata > Mammalia > Primates > Pitheciidae > Cacajao > Cacajao melanocephalus. Next base: position 85,314 of record CAUYLG010027250.1, read on the forward strand.
GGGAAATTAATGGACCTTCTCAGTCTAGAAATCCATGCCTTCAGTTCTGGACACCTTGAATGATTTCTTTGATTATTTTCTTCCTCCAATTTTTCTGTTTCTGGAATTCCTACAGTTTGGATGTTAGGCTGCCTGGGCTGGTCCTCCAGTTGCTCTTCTATTTTCTATCTGTCTCTTTATTTTTGGTTCTACTCTAGGAAATTTCCTCAAGTTCATGTTCCAACTCTTTTATTGAGTTTGCATTTCTGCTGTCAGATGATGTATTTATTTCCAAGAGCTGCATTTTATTTTATGAATGTTCTTTTGTTGAGCATTCTGTTCTTGTCTCACGGATGTGCCATTTTCTTTCATCTCTGATGATATTTTGTTTCGAAAGTTTTCTTCTTCCTGCAGTCTCTGTGTCCTGCCAGTTACCTTTCCTGTTAGTGTATATGTCCATCTCTGCTGTTAGGTTTCCCTTAAATGTTTATGGCTCCTTGGCTGTGTCTTCATGTTAAATGTGGGACAGAAAAGAAGATGGTTGGGGCTCTGTGTGGTGAGTGGGCCCTGTTGACTGATGCCTCCCAGTAGGAAGATCCAACGGGCAGCTCAGTATGGGTGTTTGTTCTCTAGCGCTAGTCTGGTTCTGCATAGATGTTTTCATTCTCCTACCTAGCGAATGGACTTCTGATCACAGCCTTCTGAGATCCATGTTGGCAAAAGAAGGGCAAAGGTGGGCAATCCAAAAACCTTCACTTAGCCATCTGCTCCCAGGATGGTACCCTGTGCCTCAGCCAGGCATTCAGAGGCCCTCTGTCTTACTCCTTTCTGAGACTCTGCCTCTGGTTTTCTGCTGGGATGAAAGGGAACATTTTCTTGGCAGAAGTAGGAAGAGGATCTAGGGATCTTACTGCCTTTAAGCCGACTTGCAACAAACCCTCCTATTACACTTCCAGAGATACCTGGTGTTGCCACCAATCCCAGAGCCTTTGGGGTTTTCTAGCACAAACCTGAGTGCCTATTTGATTGCATTGTCATGGGTTAGGGTTCTGCTTTCTTGGGTTTGCTGAGTCAGCACTACACATCTCTTTCCCAGCTGCCAAACTTTGTTACTGTCGTCTTCTTCCCTGGTGGCTCTATCTTTGTGGGTTGATGCATTTTTTAAAACATTATCATACCATTGTCTTAGTGGAGTTTCTGGGTGGAAGTAGAGGCTAGTGCATTCATTCAGCTCATCATCTTTAACCACAGTCTCTGGCTCTTCTAACTGTTGGGTTCCCTGAGCCTCAACATCATCATCTGTAGAATGGGAGGAAAGATCCCTTTCCTGATGTCTGCCAGGAGCGTTTGTGAAGATGTGATGAGTGTTTGTGTAAAGATTTACCATTCAAGCAGCAGGATGTATGACTCTCCGTTCTAAGTGGTGCTTGGGCTAAAGGATTAAGGGGTACCTTCCAGAGGCTGGGACTGGAGAAATGGCCAGCCTGGGCTGAAGGATACTGTATCAGTTACAAACAACCACAGCCCTCACTGGCATGCAGCAATAAGTGTTTAGGTAACTCAGGAGTCTTCAGAGTTCAGCTGATCCAGGCGGGGCAGGCCAAACGACTGCATATTTTTTTTGTTTGTTTTGAGTTTTGCTTTTGCCCAAGCTGGAGTGCAGTGGTGCGATCTCAGCTTACTGTGACCTCCGCCTCCTAGGTTCTAGCGATTCTCCTGCCTCAGCCTCCAGAGTAGCTGGGACTGCAGGCGCGTGCCACCACACCAGGCTAGTTTTTGTATTTTTAGTAGAGACGGGGTTTCACCATGTTGGCCAGGATGGTCTCAATCTCTTGACCTCATGATCTGCCCTCCTCAACCTCCCAAAGTGCTGGGATTACAGGCCACTGTGCCTGGTTTATGACCACAGATCTTGACTGGGCTCACGCTTGTGCCTGGGGACAGCTGACTGTCAGCTGATCTAAGAGATCCTTGGCTGGGACAACTGAGGCCAACTCAGCTCTGCTGCATGCATCTCTTCATCTCAGCTCTAGTTTGATTGTGTTCCCATGGTGGCAAAAGGACAAGAAAGCAATCGGAAACATGCAAGTGCTTTCTCAAGCCTCTGCGTCTGTCACATTTGCTCTCATTGGCTGAAGTTGGCCACATGTGGCTGAGCCCAGAGGAAGAGGATGGGGAGAGACATCCCACTCAGTGGCAAAGGACCTGAATGCAGGAAGAGGTAAGGAATGGGGACCGTTGGTGCGAACTCTACCGTGAGTGCCTAGACATGGCTCAGGAACAGAGCACCCCTAGCCTCGATTATTTTTCTGCAAATCCAGAATATTTTGCCTAAACAAGGAACCTGGGGTTCTGCCACCCTGATTTGCATTGTTAAAAGAATCAATCCTTTACTTGCTACTGGGAAGATATGCTGCCCATCTCTAAAACAATCAGACATGATCTCTCTGACAGAGCAGTACACTCCCCAGGCCCAGGCTGGGGATGTAGATCACAGGCAGCCGATTAAATCTGCTTAATTATTTGATTCAATCAGAAGTTGGCTTAATTATTTTCTTGCTCTCACCTCTTTTGAATCCATTCTGGAAACTGATTATGTCTTTAGCACCAGCCCAGAGATAAGCATTTCAATTGGGAAATGTAATTAGCCAAGGAAAATGAATGTGGGAGCTGCCTTTTGTCAAAGCACCATTAAAACCCAACTCTGGTCAATATCAATGTGGTGTGAAGACAAAAGGCTCCGTTTGCTCCTCTTGGGACTGGAGAGGGAAGGCCCAGCAGGAGGTGGGAAAATAGGTATCTTGGGATGTTAGCAAAAGGAAGCTCATTAATCCATTCATTCAGAGGCATTTTGAGGCCAGTTCTGGGATGGGTGCTAGAGATGCAAAGGCGAACTGGCCACATCCCTTGCCCCAAAAGGGTTCTCTTCTTAGAGGAGGGATTCACGCATAATTATGAGGTCAAAGTGCTATGGGAATAGCACTTTTGCAGAGGAAGGAGCCACTGATTCTGCCTCTGGGAACTTCACAGAGCAGGTGACGTTGAGCTGGGCTTTGAAGAATAAGCTGGGGTTTCCCAGGCAGAGAAGGGCATTCTAGGTAAAGGGCACAGCACGTGCAAGGGCATGGTGGCATGAGATTACAGGAGTGCTTATTAGGAGACACTAGAGCAAGGCTGAGGGCTTCATGGGCCAGCCTAGCTCCTCCTAGGATTAAGTATGCCGCGTGTCCCTGGGCCATCCCACCTCACTTTTCAGTGCCTCAGGATCCTCCCTTACCTCCCACCTTGCCCTCTAGACAGTTATTAAGGATTCTCCCCAAGTGTTTGTTTTAATGGAAGTCCAAGGCATGTGGCATTTAAGGGAGACTGTGCCATCTGAAAGCCAGGGACTGGGTTCAAGGCACCTGAGAACCACAGATGCACACGGTAGAGCTGAAGAATGAGTGAGTGCTCAGGGCAGAAGGTCCAGCCTGGGCCGAGGCTCGGCGGTATGGCACACTGAGCTGAGTGCGGCTGTAGCATGAAATGAAAGGTGGGTAGTGAGCTGCCTAGCTGGGAAGGGGCTGGATCACAAAAGGCCTTTTACAGGCCATTGCAGACCAGCTCCTTGGCCTTGGCCTCTATGATGGGGGAAACTCTGTTAGCACTACTCTGTAGCCTCTCTCCTGCAAGCCTTCACCTCTTCAAAAACGGTCAGTGCTCAGAGCATTGGTCTCTGGTTTCTTGGATCGTTGCCGAGGCAAAAGCTTGTCTGAAATGCAGTGGGGTGGAGAGGTTATGACCAGGTGGCTCCCGCACCTGGGGAAAGGGAGGGAGGACCACCACCACTGCCTCCAGGTCCAAGGCAAGGTGGAGCCACCACACCTGTGCCCACCTGGTTTCTATTCACCTTAACCCTTAGCCATCCTTACAACGAAGAATTCAGCCAAGGGTGACCAGGCACTGACGGAAGCTGCCAGGCCCTGCCTCTCTCTGAGACACACAGCACCAACTACCAGATCCCACCTCATGTGATCCTGTGCACACACTTTGTAATGGGGTGTGGTGACCAGCATGTGTGCAATTTTATACTCTGCTTTTTTGCTTGGAAGCATCTTGAAGCCTCATCGTCCACCTTCCCCAGGTGGGCCCCGTCTCACCTGTGAGGCCGCTGGTAAAGGGGGAGAGCACAAGTGTGGTAGGCATTCGGGTTGTGGTTCCTGCTTATTTGCTGTGCAGCTTTGGACAAGCTTCTTAGCTTCTCTGCGCCTCAGTTTTGTCACCTAGAAATGGAGATAATATAACCACCTACACTGCAGTGTAGTAGCATTAAGAGTATGCACTACTGTTACGAAGATTAAGAGTATAAAATTCTCAGCCAGGCATCATGGCTCATGTCTGTAATCCCATCACTTTGGGAGGGCCAAGGTGGGAGGATCACTTGAGTTCAAGAGTGTGAGACCAACCTGGGCAATACACTGAGATGTTGTCTCTATTTTTAAAAAAGTAAATTAGCTAACTGTGGTGGCATGTGTCTGTGGTCCCAGATACTCAAGAGGTTGAGGTGTGACGATGGCTTAAACCTGGGAAGCTGAGGTTGCAGTGAGCTGAGATCTTGCCACTGCATTTTAGCTTGGGTGACAGAGCAAGACCTTATTTCAGAAAACAAGTAAATTCTCAGTTTAGTTGTTGGCATGAAGGATAACACATAACCATAATGATTATGGAGGCTGCTAGACCCAGCTCAAATGACTGCCTAGCAGACTGGCTGGGTGACCTTAGGTATCAGTCATTTAAATGCCATGAGCCTCAGTTTCCTCCTCTGTAAACCAGGTTTAACGACACCACTGAGGGTGGGTATAAGGAACAGACAGACTAACTCCTGCTTGTGGATAGACTTTGGAAATGGATGCTTTGTGTCCTTGTTGTAGTCCAGGGCACTGATGGTGTTTCCTCCATCAGGTGATTTGAGAACTCCTCACGGGTCCCCAGTGAGAGGTGGTGAGTGACTGTGTGAAGGGATGAGACGACAGCATGGGAGGTGGAGGAGGTTAGTGTCTGCAGCCACCCTGCCTAAGAACAGGATGATGGGCAATATGTGCAGAACAAAGTGGCCTTGTGCCTGACTCCAGGCTCCAGAGGCTGGGGGTAAGCATTCTCCACCCCCACCCCGAAGCTATGGCAGAAGAACCCAGCAGCAAAAGGACACGGAATGCCCAGGGTATTCTGTGTGAAAGTTGCTGAGGCCAGAGACAGCTCTCACTTCCTATGTTGCTCAGGCCTTCCCACCCTGTCCCACTGCAGGGTCTCAGCCCCAGTCATGGGCAGGGAGTGTGGGATGCTTAGGAGCGGGGTACAGGCTGAGCTTCAGCCACCCTCACGGGAATCCATCCTGGACCCCTGGCCCCAGCCAGACAGGTTGGCAGATCGCCCAGCCACATCCAAAGGCATCATGTGCTCTGAGCACAGAGCCTGGCCAAGGACACCAGAGAGCAGGAGAGCATGGGGGCCTTGCAGACCCATGACAAGGCTTTGATAGCACAGTCTACCTGCCATGTCTGAAAAATCAAGGCATGCGTCTTCCTGGCAGGGAATGCAGTTTCCTGTTAATGAGTTGTGAGAAGTTGGAATAAGTTATCAGAGGGAGGCTGGGCCGACTGCTTCCCAAGGCAGCTGCCAGGGGATGGAAGCCAGGCCCCAGCCTCCTCCCTTCAGGGGGCTCAGCTATTTGGGGAGCATCTCTCAAAGGGCTGAACTAAAACCTGGAGTGAGAGTCCCCAGCCTGGGCCAGGACTTGCTGGTGGATCTTGATCCTCTGCCGGGAGCTTCTCCAGGCCTTAGCTGCTGTACTCCCCTGTCTCTGCAGGGACTAGCTAGAGTCCCCTCCCCTCTGCAACCTCAGGCTCTCAAGGGGACCAAAGCCAATAACCCCATGATAACGGATCTCTGTGGTTTCTTGCTGCTTGCAAAGCCCTCACACTTGTCATCTTATTAGGTGCCCACAACAATCTGTGTGAGAGAAACTGAGGCTCAGGGAGAAGTGCCCGAGGTCATACTGCCTGGTGGGTCTGTTTAGGGTAATGCTAGCTACTGTGACAGATAAACACAGAGACTTCAGTGGTTGGAGACAACAGACATTTCTTTCTTGCTCATGTAAAGTCAAATTGATGGTGGGGAGAGCTCTGTTCCCTCTGATGAGTCAGGCACCCAGGGTGATGCAGGCGCCATCATCTTCAGGTTTTAACTCCCTAGGTTGCCTTGGCCTTGGAAGATCCAAGAATGGTTTTTATGGGCCAGGCCTCAAAGTAGTATATGGAGCCTATGCCCACATCGCATTGGGTCCTGTGGCCCCACCTAGATGCAGAAGGGCTGGGAACCACAGTTCCTGCCTGGGCGGCTATTTCCCAGCAACAACTCTACGTAAGGAAGGGAACAGGAGCAGAATCTTTGCCAGCAGGGTAGAGGGCATTGCCGTCAAAAACAAAGGCTGGGGACCCCTAGTGAGAATTTGATCACCCAGGAGTCAACAAGTGGCCAGCGTGGTCTGAGAGCTGATAGAAGACTGTGTGGTTCTGACTCCAGAAGAATTCTGGATCTCTAAACGCTGTGCCAGCCTTCTCTGCAGCCTCCTGCCCCTTTGTTAGCTTCTAATGTAGACTGCTGCTCATGGCCCAGCCCTGCAGCACCCCTTTGTGGCTCCCCGTGGCCCTCACCGTAGAGACCAGACCCCTTGGCCTTCCCAGAACGGCTCCAGCTGACTGGCCACATGGCTCCCCTCATCCTGCCTCAAACCTGTGCTCCTCCCTGACCAGCTTCTACCTTGGGGCCTTTGTACATGCTGTGCCCTCTGCCTGGAATGTCCCCGCTGCTACTCTCCACCCTGCAGGTTCCTGCTCGTCCTTTCAGATCCATCACAGGTCCCCAAGGCTTCCTCAGCAGAGTTAGCTGCTCAGCCAGCATTTGTTGAGAGTTTACTGTGTACCAGGCACTGCAATAAAGGCTTCCCAGGAATTAACTCATTTATCTCCCAAGTCTACAAGGCCTGCATCCCATTTTCTAGATGAGGAACCCAGGTCTGGGAGGAGCGTGAGTGAGGTCACACAGCTGCAGAGTGGCAAAGTCAAATTCCAAACCCAGGTTCCTGTGGCTTACAGCCAGGCCTTAACAGCTGCATGAACTTCCACCTATTATTAGCACCTGTCATAAGGCTTCATAATCATTCATTTACTTGCTATTTTGCTGGGAAATTGCTTACTGTCTTTCTGGGAAAGCAGCTGCAGCCTCACTAAGGACGGAGGTCAAGTCTGATCCGTCCTAGAGTCTTCCTCACCACTGTCCCCACCACCACCAAGGCCAAGGTCTGGGTGGTGATTTCCTCTCAAATAAATCTCTTACCCTCTGAGAACCAGAAAGACAAATTCTTCAGATTAGGGTCTGTTATAATCCCCTCCCTGCTTGCCTGTCAGTTTTTGAAAGTTACCCTGAAACCATTTGAAAATGATCTCAGAGGCAGAGACTGGCCTTCTCTACGCGTGATTAAGTACGATGGCTTTTTAATGATTTGAGCTGTGCCTTCTGTGGACTGACAAAAATGGATTACCATATATTTCTGAAAACCACACTGCCAAAATCAGATTTTTTTAAAAAAAGTTTTCTCAGCTGTCCTCAAAAACCTTAGCTGAGAACAACAAATACTCTGGGCTTTAATTGTTCAGTCACATGAGGGTGGTGCCTCCTGAGTTCCGAGAACTGCTCTCGCCGGGAAAGCCTTGAGACACTCCTGGGGTTCGATCTTTAGGAAATTGAACTGTGTGTTTTCTCTGAAACGGAGAGCTATCTCCTGGGCCGTGGCACGTTTGCTGCATTTGTGAATTGTTTGGGCACCGAGGTCTGAAACAGAGGCAGCTCTTGCCCTGGAAGCATGCTCAGGGCTGCCATGGCTGCATGAGGCCTGGCTTGGCTGTGGGTGGGCGGACAGGGCGAGCGGGGAGGGGCTCTTCCTGCATGGGCACTTCCTCTTCCTTTTCACTCTCCTGCCAAACTCTATGCATGGAGTCCTGCACCCTTCACCTGATCTAAGCCACCCACACCTGTGACACCTTGGACAGATGCAGACTAACTGCTGGCTCAGAGAGGTGAAGTCCCTTGGTTCTGGTCACAGGCGGTAAGCCACAGAGCCAAGGCACACGGTTTGACTGGAAGCCTGTGCTTCCCCCAAGATCGCTGTTGCCTTTAAAAAATCAAATAAGGGCCAGGTGGGTAGATCATCTGAGGTCAGGAGTTCAAGACCAGCCTGACCAATATGGTGAAACCCCGTCTCTACTAAAAAAAACAAAAATCAGCCGGGCGTGGTGGCGTGCACATGCAACCCCAGCTACTCGAGAGGCAGAGGTAGTGCACTCCAGCCTGACTGACAGAGCAAGATTCCGTCTCAAAAAGAAAAGAAAAGAAAAGAAAGCTCTCCCATCACACCTGGGTCTCCAGCCCTGGCTTCTGTGATCCCTGGGGCACCCCTCACGGCGGCCACGTGGTGTGGAGAAGTCAAGTCCCAGCATCCAATCCAAGTCTTAACTCTACCATGCGCTCACCCTGAAACCTGGAAGGTTATCCTTTCTCTCGAGCCTCATTTCCCCAAGCAGGAGTAATAAGACCTCTTCCCCTGAAGGTTAAGAGGATTAAAGGTAATAGACATGTAACTGGCAAGGCTGGCACGTGGGTAAGGTCCAGCTTGTGGGAACAAGTGTTGTTATAAAGAAGGCCCCTGTCACCCCTGTAACACACCACTGTTTCGTACTGGATCCAATATGGAAGCCCCTTCCTGCCCTTTCCTCCTCCTTAAATGGGTCCATTGGTTGAGCCTAACCATGGTGCTTCCCAGGAAGAAGGCGAGGGAAGGCAGTGAAACTCCTCCTGTGAATGTGGTGCCCAGCCGCCAGTGTTCTCTCTGTGCCCCTCTTCAGGACCTCCTGACCCCACCTCACTCACACCCTGCTTGTGTTGTCACAGAGTACAGAGACGCAGTTTTCAGGCAATGAGAAATGTCTGGAGTTTGGCTGCCTGGCTGGAGTGAATCTCCCAGCACCCATACAGCTGCTGCAGGCTGCTGACCCCGAGTCCTTTCCAGGGGCTCCACTGTCTAGCCTTCTAGCACCCCCATGCTGCCCTGGCCTCAGGCTTTGCCCGCTCTTCTTTGGCTGGCTTTCCTTTCCTCCCTGCTGACCTAAGCTTTCTTCAGATCCACAGTCTCCTTCTCCTGCCTGCTCCATCTTCTGTGAGGCAGGATAGCAAAAATGAGGGGACCGTGGTGCAAATCCTGCCAGGGCCTGAGGGGCTCCAACCTCGCTGAGCCTCAGACTCCCCTTCTATAAAATAAGGGGTAACATCATAGCTTACACAGTTGTCCTGAGGTTCCAGGACATGTAGACACCATTAGTGCTCAAAAAATGCTGCTTTCTTCACATGTGGCTTCAAACCAGAAGTCCTCCCATGGCAGCGGGACTGTGCTGGTGAGGCTTTAACAGCAGGCTCTTTGGGGTTGGGGTGGGCAGAGCCCATTCCCGAGGTGCCACATTCCCACCATGGCTGTCTCAAGCTCCCCACAGGATGTCAGGGACTGTGGAGTTGGGGAGGGATGAGCACTGCAGCTGTGACCTGGGCGAGCTGGCATTGACACAGCGCTGCTGAGGAGCCATTTGGCCTGCTATGGTGTTCCACGTTTTCTGAAGACGGTCTGACGGCATCTCATCCTCATGCTCTTCTGCATCATGATCATGCCACCCTCCCTTGGGCACTAGGTGGCATCTGTGGTTCCCCCTCTTGAATCTGGGGCAGGCCCTGTGACCGCTTTGACCAATGGCACAAGTGATTCTGTGAACCCCACTGTGGTTTTTCCTGGACTGGGGGCCTCCAGGTCCCACCTCCTGAAGCCCTCAGTAAGATGCAAGAAGTGTGATGATGCCAAACCACTGTGCCGCGTGGAGAAACCCAGGAAGAAGAGATCTCCTTGGAGGACCAGGCGGAGGAGCCTTGAGCAAGGAAGACATCTTGGAAGGGGACCCTCCAGCCCAGCCGAGGCCACAGAGGTCAGAGACTGACCATCCAACAACTGATCAATAAGGGAATATAACATGGTCTGCCAAACTTCTATCAAGGGCGGATCCTAAATATCTTAGGGTTTGCAGGCCTTGCAGTCTGTCCCAACTACTCAGCTCTGCTGATGCATCATGAAAGCAGCCACGGACGACGTGTACGTGATGGGTGTGGCTGTGTTCCAATAAAACTTTAGTTAAAACATAGGTGGCAACCTGGGTTTGGTCTATAGGCTGACCCCTGATATAAAGACTAGGTCACCTAAGCCCAACCTGGGGCAACTCTCAAGGGCCATTCTGGCCCCAGAACTCCCTGTTGGCCAACAAGGGCTGCCACTGAACCCATTCCTGCTCCCTTCCCCTCCTCTCCAAGTCTTGATCTTAAATACAGTTCTTAATAAACACAATGCACACTCTTCTCCATCCCAGAGTCTGCTTTCCAGGGACCCTAACCTATACCCCACTAGGTCTGGGCTAGTTTTTCACACAGCCATAGAAGGCTGGAACATGCACCATCTTGAACTGGGCTTGATTACTAGGCTCAGCCAATGGAAATCAGGATTGCCCTTCTCTGGCCTGGTCATCTTGTGCCTTATTCGGTATTTGTGTCCTCAGAAACTCAACTCCACAGGAGTAAGAAAAATGAACAACCCTGGAACCCCAAGGGTTAGGAATCAGGACTCTGATCAAGACTGGGAGCAGGAGAGCACTAGTTAATCCTTTTAGTTTTCATCATCGAGCCTTCTCACAAGTCCCTGTTCAAATCTCATCTTGTTATGAAGCGGTCCATGTGACAGCTTGTCCAGGCAGCCAAAGTCTTCAGTTAGACATTAGAAAGGTTAGGAGAGCCCCTATCCCACTGGGTCAGGACTCATCAACTGGTGCCCAGAATGCCATATGTATTCACTGCATCCCCCTCACCCATACACATACACATATACATATACTCATCACACACATATACTCATCTTCCTTCATATCTTATATGTACACAGCTTTCATCCCAACATACTCATCCCCCTTCATCTCTACAGTTCCTTCATTTCTACATATGTAACTCATCTTCCTTCATCCCCACATATGTACTCAATCTCCTTCATCCCTACAGTACACTGATCACCCTTCCGCCCTACATATGTACTCATCTTCCTTCATTCCTACATATATACCCTCTTCCTTCATTTCTACATATATACTAATCCTCCTTCATTCTACATATATACTCATCCTCCTTCATTCCTACATATATACCCTCTTCCTTCATTTCTACATATATACTAATCCTCCTTCACTCTACATATATACTCATACTCCTTCATCTCTACATACATACCCATCTTCCTTCAGTTCTACATATATACTAATTACCTTTCATCCCTACATACTCATCCTTCTTCATCCATACATATATACTCATCCTCCTTCATCTCTACATACATACTCATCTTCCTTCATTTCTATATGTATATTAATTCTCCTTCATGCCAATTCATGAAGGCAGATGTTTTTGCCATGACCTCTGCTTATAAAATCTTTAGAAATTAATCAAAATAATTGAAACTAAATGATTGCAGCAAAGGTTTGGGAGCACGATAACCATTGTTTGGTAATTTATTCCCTATTTGGCCCCAAAATCTCCAAAGGTAGAAAATGACTTGAGGATTTTTCACATGCATACTGAGAACCAGAACTCAGATGCTCACAATGTTGCTGAACAGCTGAATCGTGTTAACAAGGAAATCAGTCAAAAAACCCTGCCCTTTCTCTCTTTGTTCCAAATTCTACAATTTGCTTAAGAGAAGGCAGGCTGATGGAAGGAGAGATGAGCAGTCTGTGCAGCAGATTTAGAAAGCAAGTTAACCTCCTTTATTAGGGCTTTGCGTCAGTATTTTAAATTACGGCTTTATCAGGGAAATCGTGTGAAATGAATACTAATGCACATCCAAGAGAGCTAGAAAATACATGGTTCTGTCTCCTCCTCACGTCTTTTACTACCACCAAAGCCTCCCTAAAAGTTGGCCATGACAGAAGGTATTTAGGACGTGTCACTACATTAAAAACAAGGGGGGGGGGCTTTTGAATAATGCAGGAGAAGGTATTACAAGATACCATTTTCTAAATTAAAACATTCTGGAAGGTTCCTGACTTTTGCTAGGAATTGCCCAAAATATAGCAAGACTTGATTTGGGACCAGCTCTGGTTACCATCAAAGCTGCAGAGGACCCCTGTCTACATACTAACTACCCCATGAGGTCCATTTCAAGGCAAACATTAGGATTCTTCAGAGTGGAAGAAATCCGGTGTCAAGTATGCTCCCCCAGGGCACTCCTTCGAGGCCTGCCTCCTAGGTCACAAAGCTCTGGGAGGCAGAGGCGCTAGCTCCAATTCTGGCCTCACGGGGTGGGTGACTGGAAGGGATGTAAGGAGGTCACATCACCTCTCTGGACCTCACTTTGCTCTATGTATGAATGATGAGAGAATTGAGTAATTGGGTCAAGTTCCTTGAATCCAGGACTACATCTGGCCAGTAAAATATGGACCAAAATGATGTGTGCCATTTCAGACCTGGCCCCTAAAACATCTGATGTGATTCCCCAACCCACACTCTCATCTCTCTCTTTGGCCGCCGGAATACATGTGACCCAGCACAGGGCTCCAAGAAGGGCCTGGGGGAAGCAGAGACTATGTAGAAGGAATGTGGATCCCTGAGTCACTGCCTGGAGGAGGTCATCAATCTACCCTATCTGCATGAGACTCTGAGTGACTGAGAGACAAATCCTATTATGTCAAGCTACCAGATTTTGTAGTTGTCTTCTGTCTGCTCTAAATATAAAACTATTTAATCAGAAGTAATAATGTAATACATTTTATAAACTGAAAGAAAGCGACCGATACAAACGCACAGAGCATGCTAACCACTGTGGTTATCTATTGCTGTGTAACAAATCTCCCCAGAATGTTAGGTTTTAACCATGACAATCATCTTATGGGTTGGGAATTCAGGAAGGGTTGGCTGGGCAATTGTGGCTTAGGGTGTGTCATGGGGTTGCAATCAGACAATGGCTGAAGCTGAAATGGCAGGGGTACTGAAGCAGCCGGGGGCTGTCTGGGCACCTGTCTCCTTGTAGTCTCATGTCTCTGGGTTGGTCTCTCCATCTGGGCTACTTTGGGCTCCCTCATAGCACACTGGCTTCAAGACATGTGGACCATTCAGAGGCAGGTCAGGACTCCAGAGCAAGTGTCCCAGCAAGCAAGGTGGAAGCCGCCTCAGAAGTCACACAGCATGGAAAAGACCTATCCAGATCCAAGGCAAGTGGGATTTAGAATCCAGCTCCTGAAGGAGGATTCCAGGTGTTTGGCCCTACAGGTAGGATAGTAGATAACACTGACACCACCTTTGGAAAATATGTCACACTATGATAGAGGAACCAAAGTTTTCAATTTTATTTCATCTTAAATGTCTGCTTTTAAAGTGTTAGGCCCAGGCGTAGTGGTTCACAGCTGCAAACCCAACACTTTGGGAGGCCAAGGCGAGATTGCTTGACACCACAAATTTGAGACCAACCTGGGCAGCACAGTGAGACCCCCATCCCTATATAAAATTTTAGAAAGATAGTCAAAAAAATAATGAAAAACAAAAGGGTTAGGTATAGGTAGTGTATTAGTTTGCCGGGGCTACACTAATACACTGGCACATATTGGATGGCTTAAAATGACAGAAATTTCTTGCCTCAGTTCTAGAGGTTACAAGTCCCAAATCAAGGTGTCTACAGAGCCATGCTCCCTCTAAAGCTTGGAGGAGAATCCCTTCTGGCCAATTCCCAGCTTCTGGGGCTTTGCCAACAATCTCTGGGCTCCTGGCCTTGTTGAGGAGCACTCCCATCCCCACCTGCACATGGCGCTTTCCCTGCATCTCTCCCTGTAGGCGGCCCTCTGCACACGTCTGTGTCTGCATCTAAACTCTCCCTTTATGAGAACACCAGTCATATGGGATCTGGGCCTACCCAGGTGCCCTCATTTTAACTTGCAAAGACCCTATTTCCAAAGAAGATGACACATTCTGAGGTCCTGGGGGTTAAGACTTCAAAATACGTTTTGTGGGGGAGTATCCAGTCTAACCCATAATAAGTAATAACTCCTCACAAGCTGCAAACAAATTATTACAGGTTGGCTAAAGCAATTCAGGAAATAAAGAGAAGCAAGGAAAGGGGAAGATAATTAGAATCCAGTAAAGTGTTTCCTTAATCTTGCATTTGGAGTCTCCTGTGAAGGAAGGGCTCATTCATGTAGTGCTATAAAAATGTTTTAATTCAGGTCAGAAAAATGTGGGTGAGAAATAAATATCTAGTGCTCTCCTTGGGGCTTAAGCAAATCCCCAAGCATTTTGAGATGATTCTTCCTTTACCGTAATTATCCTGTCATACATGGTGTGAAGGAGTGAAGTGGTCCCCAACTACCTCTCGGCTTTGCCTCTAAATAAACCAAGAACTAAAACTCAAGACTCCACCATCACCACTGTGGTGACTGTTCTTTCCTGTTAAGTTAGGGGACGTCTTGAAGGGTGTTCATATGCTCACCTCTCGTATTCTAATTTCAGTTCTTTGGGTCACTGGAGGACTTTGCTGAATGAAAACTGAAGCTGGGACATAGGAAGGCAAAGATGGAACACAAGACATTCTTTTCCCCATTTGTCAAACAAGAGTGAATTTAAGGTTGGAAATAGAGTCAGGGGGTCGAAGCCATTTTTTGCTTCTATACTGTTTCCCTCAATTAAATGAATCACAGCAAAGAAGTTTCTAACCTTAAGACCTCCTCTGAATTAGCCCTACCTTCTTTAAATCCAAAATGCAAGATGTATCCGAAAATACATTTTCTCTCTGTTTTCACCTCAAATTCAAGTTCAAGTAACAACTTAAAAGGAGCTGAGTGGATTCTCATAAAGCAGCATGCCTGGCACTCAAAGTTCATGGGGGAGAAGATCTTCCATTTTACCCAGGGAGGTTGTGTGAAAGCAGGAAGGAGCCTCCTGAAGGTCCCTAGAACAAATCCCTAAGGGAAGAACATAGCTCTAGCGTTGGGAGGCACTGCAGGTAGTAGCCTGGTTTGCATGAGGCTCTGTGTCCTCAGAGAGGTTAAGTTACTTTCACAGGCACAGTTTCTATGTCTGTAAAATGGGGATATTAATTCCTACAGTTCTATTGGGATTAATGAAGAGAACATGGCTAGGATATAAGCATCTGGCACAGGGCAATGGTGCCAACATTCCCAGCAGCAATCCATGGCCTGAACTCCTCACAGCCATAGGTGAGAGAAGCCTTCGAAGCTCCTCTCTCTGAGTGCCTCTTGCCCAGGTCCTGGGTTTACAGCGTGGGAGTCTGATGTGGACCTCAGGCTAATGACAGAATAAGGCCCTGCACTCTTGTGGTTGAAGAGTAGGGTTTTGCTGAAACAGATGGACATTCCTGGGGCCAAAAATCTGGGGAAGACAGGAAACAGGTAAACTGGAAGGTGGGCCATGGCTCCAAGGGACAGGGGACACTGTGTCTGCATCTTTCTTTTGGGTCTAGACACAGTGGAGTTTAGACATTCCTGAGAGCAGCCAGGGGGAATGGGGAGAGAGAGCAAGTGGAGGGGGAGGGTGGCTGGGCTGAGGAGAGAGGAGTGTTGGCCATTCCGAGCTTGGCACAAGAAACCTGCGATTTATAAGCACCACCGCCTACTTGCTGTGACTGTATTTTCCTCCTGTCATTCTCAGCTCTCAGTAAAGTCCTATTTAAAATGCTTTAGTTGTCCCAGCTGTGCAACAATAAATTAAAGCGTTTTCCTGCTTAGGCAAGAGTGTCAAGGGGACCTGAGGCCAGGATGGAGGTCATAGACGTGATGAGAGAGGACCCTCAGGAGCAAGGTCAACCTTATGGGCTGAGGCAACAACCCCCAGAACCCCTCTCCATGTGGGTCTGGGCTTGCTGAGGAAGATAGTAGGTTCCTTAACAGGCACCAATGTGTTTGGAAAGAACTGAATTTTGTCTTGATCTCTTACAAATATATTGATCTTTAGAAAAATGAAAACATCCATCTACAAAGCTGAAGCTGCTTCGGAAATCTCCCCTCCTCCCCAGTACTGGTCCTCCCCCCTCCCTACCTCCCCAAAAGCATGCACTATCATGAGTATGGTGTATAACCCTCCAGAACTTTTTATGAAGTCTGTGTACCATATGGCATTGTTTTATGTACATTTTAAGAACATAAGTGACATCGGATTCTATGCATCAATCTGCAATTTGCTATTCAACCTCAGCAATTAGTATAGATCTATACTAGCCCATTAGTATAGCTCTCTTGCATCCTCTTCATTGTGGCCAAATGTTTACCTGAAGGTCTAGATAAGAGTTTATTTAGCTATTCCCTAACGTCTTTACATTCATTCCAAATTTTCACTATCACAAACTAGAAGGAAATGATTCCCTGTGCACCTGACTACTCCGTGATAGTTTTTCTAGGCTCTAGGATATCTAGCCCAGTTTGGAATTTCTGGGTCAAGGTGACGCTCAGTTGCAGGCTGTGCTGCATAACCTTATACTTTTCCAGCAGCTGTTCATGAATGTTGCTTTCGTTTCACGTCCTCACTTGCTTGTTTTCTTTTCTTTTTTTAGGAGACAGGGTTTCACTCCTGTCGCTCAGGCTGGAGTGCAGTGCCATGATCTTGGCTCACTGCAACCTCTACCTCCCGGGTTCAAGTGATTCTCCTGCCTCAGCCTCCTGAGTAGCTGGGATTACAGGTGTGTGCCACCATGCCCAGCTAATTTTTTTTTGTT
This sequence comes from Cacajao melanocephalus, assembly GCA_963573385.1. NCBI lineage: Eukaryota > Metazoa > Chordata > Mammalia > Primates > Pitheciidae > Cacajao > Cacajao melanocephalus. Next base: position 102,175 of record CAUYLG010027250.1, read on the forward strand.
TAGTAGAGGTAGGGTTTCACCATGTGTGTCAGGCTGGTCTCGGACTCCTGACCTCAGGTGATCCACCCAGCTTGGCCTCCCAAAGTGCTGGAATTACACGCGTGGGTCACTGCACCCAGCCCTGCTTGGTATTATTACTTTTTGCCGATTGAATGAGTGGAAAACATGAACCAATGTTTTATCATACACTTCCTTGCTTAGTAGCAAGATTGGTCATCTTTCACATGTTTAGTGGCTATTTGTACTTGAGTGGGTGTAAACTGTGTGTCCACATCCTTTGCCCATTTTCTTACTGAACCGGCATAGTCATTAATTTTAATTGATTGATGGGTGCTCCTTACATATTCTGGATACTACACCTTGATCTCACATATTCTGAATGTTTTCTCTCCATCTGTTATTTGCCTTCTAGCTTTGCTTAAAGCAATGTTTTGTTACACCGATGTTTTAAATTCAAATGCAGTCAAACTCATCAATCTTTTTGCAGAAATCAAGATTTTCTAAACCAAATGTGAGAACAATAAAACAGCATGTGGAATTTAGCAGCTGTGTGGCCCAGGGCAAAGTACTTAATCTTTCTGGGTTTGTGGATGTTAACAATGGCTGCCTGTGGGCCCAGAGCAGCAGGTGGCATCTCACAGATCTCCTCCAGCACCACTGTCCCTCCCCAACATCCTGCATGTCTTTACACTGGGAGCTACTCGAGGGCAGCGTTACATACGGATGATCGGAACCCATCACAGGGGAAGCTGGAGCTCCCAAGAGAGCGGATCCTGTGTATCTCTTGCCCATTCCACATTTAGCGATGTTATGCTGGCAGCTGGAGACTAGCCACGGTGGGAGCATTTATACCACAGAAATAGGCAAACATTACCACCAAAGCTCTCTCCCTGGAGAGCCTGTTATTAGAGCTTTACCAGCACACCACTGACCTATAGCATCCTAGGCACAGCATCTGCCTGCATGGCCTGCAGCTGAAAGCTGCTGTTCCCGCTGACGGACAACTCTAGTCAGAAAATTCTTTCCTACAGAGACCCAAGATCTACCTCTGGTCACACAGGTGCTGGTTCTGCCTTCTGGAACAGCAATGAACAAACTGTTTCTGTGAGAGGCTCGCTGGGCCATACACTCTCTCTTGTATCTGGTCCACTCTGCTATGTATTCTATTTTGCTTTTATTCTTCCACCATTTGAAAATGTGAAAATGTTTTCATTTTATTCTTGAGGACTGCACATACACAGGTGACAGTCTCGGGCCCACTGGCTGTAGTTTGTCAACTACTCAAGAACAACGGAGGTCACAGAACCCAGCTGCACTGTGGCTTGCATGGCCACCTTCCCACATCTGAGGATGGTTATCTTATGCTCCCTGGGAGTTTTCTTCGCAAGCCTAGGGTCCTGCCAGTGTTGCTCTTAAAGTCAATTCCAAACAACGGTGATTTTGGAATGCTTATAGAATCCGCTTCTCTGGACCTCTGGAGCTGTGGTTGGCACTAATGCTAAAGATACAGTGGATGGCAAAAAATGGACACAGAAAGCTGACCTGAGGTCAGTCGGGTGCTCTGGCCAACTCAGGAGTGTCACAGGATCTGGAAGAAAGCAGGGGATAGGGGTCCCGTCTACTTGCTGGCTGAGTCATCCAGGAGAAGACACTTAACCTTCAGCAGAATAAAGACAGCTGCCAACCTTTTGGCACTATCCATTGAGAGCTGTGGTCTCTTTTGCTGCATCGCCTTGAATCTGAGCAGCTTCTGTGCCTGCTGGACCAACAGAATTTGAAAGAAGTGTTGCTGAGCCAGTTTCCAGGCCCAGGTCTTAAGAGACTGGCAGCTTCCATGTCCCGTTTTGGAGGACTTACCCTTGGGTCTCAGCTGCCATGCTGTGGAAGAGCCCAACTAGCACTGTGGAGGAGCACAGATGGGGCGGAACCAACAGCTCTGGCTGAACTCGCCGCTGACAGCCAGCACTACCTTATCGGTCATGTGAGAGACATCTTGGAAGGGGATCCCCTCTGAGTGATGTCCCACATGTCAGGGGCCATCTAAGTAGGGAATCCTGTAGCCCCAGGCAGCCGCTCCAGCTGGGGCTGCAAGGAGCAGGGAAAAGCTGTTCCTGCTGAGCCTTGTCCTGATTTCAGATTTGTGATCAAAACAAATGACTGTTGCCACTTCACATCAAGAAGCTTTGGAGTGGTTTCTTTTGTAGCAACAGTCTCAGAACCCTGCCTCCTTGGGCTTTTGTGAGGATTAAACGACACGATGTATATAATACACCCGGCATATAAAAAGTGCTCAGTAAATGGCAATTATCAGCATTCAGAAAAAATAAAGCTGCTTGAGTTCCCCTCCCAGTCCAGGAACAAAGTGTTACCTCCTATCTGAGGGGTTTTGCTCCTCAGGCCCAGCTTTCTACAGAGGTGGAGGTTTTTTCAGGGTTTCTACATTAAATGAGATCAAATGAAAGATGCTTCTGAGCAAGAGCATGGCACACAGTCCTTGTGTAGGAAATGCTAGCTCAATCCCCTGCACAATCCCTTCCTCTCAGGAACCCAGAACCTTTCATAAAAACCGTCTTGCCTTACAACTCCACTCCCAACCCACCCTCTAGACCATAACGTCACCACTGTACCTGGTCCCCAATGTCTCTTAGAACTAACAGGCAATTTTATTCCAGTTCCTTTGTGTCCTGGTTGATGATGAGGACAGGCTGTCATTACCAGCACAGAAAACCTTATGTTTCAGGGATGTATGCCTCACGCATGAGGGACCAAACCTGATAGCTCCGCCAGCTGTGCCAAAAAAAGAAAGTTCCACATTTGGAAATACTTTGGGATCCCCAAAAGGTCTCTGGCCTCAAAAATGTGGTCTTCCATAGGCATGAAAGACTGATCTGGGAAGCTGCATTATGGTCCAGCCTGTGTGGAAAAGGAAGATTTTAATGTAATCACTCTCATTCATAAATGAAAAAAGCAAAATCATGACTTTCTTTCAGCATTCAAGATGGAAACAGAATGCTGGATTGGTGAAAAGAAAATGCACCGTGATTTATCAGTACCAGCAGGTCTGGGAGGACATGGGGCCAGCCCACTTTACTCAGCTGTTAAGAAGGTGGAAGTCATTACCAGCCCAGCATAATAAACAATTGTGCTTTCAAGTCCTAGTGGGCCCCTTATATGACTACCCAACCCACTGACTCAGATGATGGCAAGCTCAAATTCAGGCCCAAATGATCAAGCAGCAGTTTGCTGAGGTGCAGATTTTCAAACAGGAGGCTGCAGTTCTCAGATTGACATGGAATAAAAAAAAAAAAGGCCTTATTTTTTCTTAAATTGAGGAAGAATTATGTGGGATATAATGAGGCATTTATAAAACAAGCCAACAAACCAAAAGCAATCTTTTTTTCTCTCTTTCCCTTTCAGGGAAGAGAATCCATCTTCCCTCTACCCATTGAATCAATTGAAATGACTGCAGCTCTTGAAAATGAGCTCTTGGTTCAGGGACTTGGTTTTTCCAGACACAGCCCTCTGGAGCAGCAACCTTGAGTGTTGTTTTGTGAGGCACTGGAGCCTGCTGCTCAGGCAGCAGGGTGACACACCCTGCAGGGTGTCTGGTGTAGGAGGTTGTCACACCTACGAAGGAGTCACAGAAACCACAGCCTCCTACCCCAGCACTGGGCATTGGCTCATTTTCTGATTGTCTGCTTGCATTTTTCTTTCCACAGGGGATAGGGAGCGAGGGGGCACAAGAAACAGAAATGCATGGGGGAGGTACCATAAAAATACTCTGAACAGATGAAAAAAGAATTTGTTCAAGTTCCCAGAGACCTCTCAGAGATGAAAATGGTGGAGGCCATCAACTCAGAGAAATTTTTTAAAAAAGTGCAACGCAGCAAGCGTAAGAGCCATTATAGAACAGAGGCTCGGTATGCATCCCAAGTGCATACTGAGAGAGTTGGCAACGTGTGAGAAAGGGCCCTGATATTGCCGAGGCTCTAGCGGAGGAACCGAGGGACCGAGCATTCCTGGGTTGGTGATGAGAGGCTGAGTATCTGGAGTCACCCGGGCCACAGTTCTAACAGGAGGTGAAGGGAAAGGCAGGGGTGGGTAGAGGGTGGTGCTCAACAGTGTCCACTTCAGGTGAAATTAAAAAACAAATTCAGATGCGAAAAACCACGTGCTAGCACAAGAGAAAAAAGCCCGGAGTCAGAGTGGACCCTTAGCTGCCTGCATCAGGAGTGCAGCGTGGATTTCAAACCCAAAGCAAGAAGCAGACACCCTCCTATTTAACATCCAAAGAACTGCAGACCACAGACCGCCCTGGGCCCTATATTTCAAGAGAAACCAGAGTCTGGAAAATATTCAGAAAACGGCACACCAACAATGGGGGTGATACACACAAGGAAGACGATGAAGACTGTTTCCTCCCCGGGAAGGTCAGGGAGGCCAGGAGATGCAGAAATGCTTACCGCAGATGGCCCCAGGAATGGAGGAAATCTGGACTAGGGGGTGCAGGCAGGAAGCCCACCAGCCTCTGGGCATGGTGTCCCCTAGTAAAATAACCGGATCGCTGTGAATGGAATGTGGGTGTGTAGAGGCACAGGCCCCTCCCTGCACCTCGGGGGTTGCATGGGGCCCTGGGTACCTGGCCAGACCTTCCAAGAGGGCATCTCCAGCCACAAACGAACGCAGCCATTTACCCCAGTGCTCAAAGTAAGTGGTCATGACCAATGCATGCTGTCCCAGTGCAAAAAAGAGAGGGAAGCCTTGCTCTAGGAAATACTTGGAGGAAGGAGGGTAAAGAGGAAGGGCCCGAGGGACAAACTATAGCTCCATCCTCCAGTAGACACAATGCAGATTCCTCGGCTGGAACTAAAGAAAGTGCCTAGGCACAGAGAAACAAGGCATCGAGCAGCCAGAGCGGCCGCAGCACATGCCAAGTCTCTTGTTGCTTTAACGGCTTCAGCCCGGGCTCTGGAGACCCACAGATATAATTAGGCCAATCAAAAGTGGGGCAAATGGGAAAGCAGGGGCCGCCAGGCATCTCTTCAGCTGGGTAATTATAACTGGTGCTGGAACAAAAGGCTGGCCAAAGTAAGCCAAGCAGGGACAGCTATAGATGGAGGTTTATTCCAAAATCAATCTGCCTGGGCTAGTTGAAAACAAGGGAAGGCTATTATCCGGGGAAGCACAGACACCCTCCTCCTCCTCCTCCTCCTCCTCCTCCTCCTCCTCCTCCTCCTCCTCCTCGACTGGGCTTAATTCCCCCTGCCCTTTCATGACCTGGAAATCCCAGGAGAGAAGACCACCAGCCCATCAGAGGCACACAGCTGATGTGAAGGACGTGCTGCCTGTTCTTTAGCCACCTTGAGACCTGGAAAGCTGTAATTTTAACAGGCATAGAGTAGAACGATTCTTCCCTCCATTTGAGGAGGGGGAACAAGGGTTGGAGGAGGAGAAAGAGATGGAAAAGGAGAAAGAGCTGGAACTCACTCAGCAGGTGTGAGGCTGTCACTTGCTTTCCATCCCAGTTTCTCTCTTTGAGCTCTAAAAGCCTGGCCCTGAGAGAAGAGGGGATCAGAGACCAAGGAGGGTGACAAGCAGACAGTCTCCACCACCCACCTAAGGAGAGGGGCAGGGAGCAGGTAGCCTGAAACCCCGCTCTGCTGGAAGCAGGGGTGAAGAACATAGATCTGCTCCCACCAGAGGCCTCTAAGGAAGAGCAGATGAGGTTCGGATCTCCTTTTCAACAGCATCATCTGTCTGGGACCATGCACACCGGAGGAAGAGCAGGATGGGTGCCAGGGAGGATGCTGTAATGGGCAAAGGAGACATTGCATTGTCTGAAGAGCTCATCTTTCTTTCCTTCTTTGCAGAAATATGCACTGGCACCTGCTACGTGATGGGTATGACTCTACCAGATGACAGTGACAATCAGCAGCGTTACTTTCAGCCACCCACCTCTGACTGTCATCGGCCTCTAGCATGACAATGCCAGATATATAGTAAGTTCTCAGCGCTTGTCCCCTGGAGTCCCATTGACTGTCCTATTGGACTCGTTCCCATCCATGCATCCAGTTCGAACACGTGGTTCTGCATCTCAATCCTCTCAGGCCCAGGGTGGAAATCAGCTCTGCTGACCAACTGCCCTGTTCTCATAAGAGAGGACTACTTCAAGTATGGCAGGTCATGTGCAAGGCAGAGCCTTCTGGAAGCAGTGCCTGTGGCTCTGTTTCCTCTCTTCACCCCACCATCCTTGCATGGAAAAGCTTCTCATTGCGGTTCCTCAGAGTCCTTACTCTTGTCTCCCAGTCAGTCTCCCTGACAGAATTCAACCTCAACCACTTTCACTGGTCGCTGACAGTGTGCTGGCATGTACACCCTCTCCTACAAGCTTGGCATAGAAAGACAAATCAGTAAAATACTGGCACATCCCCTAGGAAGCTCACAATTCACTGCAGGAGAGACACATAAACACTTAAAATATAGTACAGTGTGTGCCTAAAAGTGAGGAAAACACAAGTACAAAAACAATTAAACCTAACTGGAGTAGGCAGGAAATCCAGAGAGGGTGACATGTGAGTTGGGTTTTGATAGATGAGTAGGAGTTCTACAGGGAAACAGGTGTGACCTGGCAATGGCAAGATGTTCTCTGTGGGTGGAGCATCAGGGCAGAGGCAAAGTGGGGTGGAAGAGACATGGATGGATATGGGGAGGGGCCTGGACACGGGTTCAAAGGCTCTACACCATTCTACCAGTCATGGACCTGATCTGGTGGGCAGGAGGAGCCATCCAAGATTAAATCTTTCCTGAGACATAATTCACATGCCATATAGTTCACTCTTTTAAAGTGTACCACTCAATGGTTTCAGTAATTTCAGAGTTATGCAACCATCCCCACAATCTAATTTTAAAACACTTCATCACCCCCACGAGAAGCCTTAGCCTGTAAGTAGCCACTCCTCTTTCCCACCCCACCCTTGCCTGTCCTTCGCAGGCACACAGCTACTTTCTGTCACCACAGGTGTGCCTACTCTGGACAGTTCATGTCAATAAAACCACAGGGAGTGTGGTCTATTGTGTCTGGCCTCTTTCACTTAGCATGTTTTCAAGGTTCATCCATATTGTAGCACGCATTAATACCTCCTTATATTCCTTACCAAGTAACAGTCCATTGTATGGACATACCATGTCACTAGCTGAGGGACATTTGGTTAGTTTCCACTTTTTGGCTAGTATGCAAATACTTCTATCGCTTTCATCTGTAAGTTTCTGTGTGGAAATATATTTTCATTTCTCTTGGGTACGGTTTGAGGAGAGGAAACACTCAGTCCTATGGAAACTATGTTTAACATTTTGAGGAACAAACTGTTTCCCAAAGTGACTGGAGCAATTTACATTCTCACCAGCACTGTTTGAGAGTTCCAATTTCTCCACATCCCCACTGACACTTGAGAGCGCCTGTCTTTTTTATTATAGCCATCCTAGTGGGTGTGAAGTGCCATCTCATGGCGCTTCTAAGTTGTAGATCCTACTAATAATATTGAGCATCTATTCACGTGCTATTTACCAAAGACTCTTCAGCAAGAGAACCAGCTGTTTTGTAATCAATCCGGGGGTGAGCTCAACAGGTGAGAAACTAGAGGATGCTGTAATAATTCGGGATGAGTTCCTGAGATTCTGGGCCAGGGCCAAAGGAGGAGAATGGTAATAAGGGGGAGACTAGAAGCTCTTTCAGCAGCAGAGTCTGCAGGACGTCATGGAAGACTAGATGTGTGGCACAGTGGAGAATGGGGGCAAAGACAGAGGCAAGGAGAGCTCTGAGGTTCCCAGTCTGAGTAACCAGGAAGATGGGATGCCACAGACCGAGCTAGAGAAGACGGAAGCAGGGGCTGTGCAGGGAATGCCATGAGTCCAGTTTACGGCATGTGAAGTTGAGATACCTTGGGGGACCCAGCTGGGGGGAAACGTTGAGTAGGCCAGTGGAGAAGCAACTGTGGGGTTTCAGAGACACCTAGACATACATCTGTAGAGATGACCAATTTATTAGGAGGTGACAATTATCATGGGCTGCATACAAATTCATGCATTTTGCCATAAATATCAGAACGTTTTGGCAGCGCCCTTTCAGTGGCAGGAGTGGAAATGGGAGGTAGATAAAAGTGATCTGAAGAAGGAATGAGCATGAAGGAAGAGAAGGGAGTGAGTATAGATTGCGTCCTGTCTCCATGCAAACCCTTCCCATTGCATCTATTACAAACATGAATGCCATGGAGCACCAAGACCATTCGCATCCCTTCTGAGATGGATGCAGCACCCAAGGGGCAAAAGAGGCAGGTGGAGTTGAGCTTTCCTGCTGGGCCAGTGGCCCTGGCAATGGAAATCTATCCCCAGCCAAAGAGCCAAGACTTCTAGCCCTCACCCTCCGTGTCTCTACCTCCCCATTCCAATAAGGAAGTGGAAAATAGGGAAAACAAAAGGGGATCATGCTTCCAGAACATGTACTTCATTTAAAGAATTTCTGATGGGCACAGAGTCTTTGAGAATAGAGGGCATGAGATCAAATGGACCCTACTTTGCAGTGACAAATTGTGCGGTTTTCCAGTGGAAGGACGCCATTGGGGGAGGGGCCGCTGGGAAGTTTGGGCTGTAACTACTTAGCTACAGCATCAGGGCCGAAGTGTCAACTGGACTAGAGAACCAAGACAAATCTCTTTAAACCCAAAGCGAGGTTACTTTCGCTCTGCCTTTCCAGAGCCACGCTCCAATCTCCTACATCCACTTCTGGGTTCAGGGAGGTTGCTCATAGAAGACTGAATCAAAAGGTTCCCTTGAAAACAGGATACTAGTTTGGTTTGGCCAACAGGTAGGCCCACAGAAAAGGAGCACACTTTCCAGCCACGTGGCCATGGATTTGGCTGAGGCCCTCTACTGAGACTCAGCTCGTGTCATGCAGTGCTCTCCAGCAAGTTGTCCTTTCCAGGGTTCTCACATCACTTCCCTGTTTTACTTTTCAGGTCCAAGGATGATGACAGTTCCATTCTCAGAGGGTGCTTCCCCATCACTTACTGTGTTCTCTAAACCTTGCATGCATGTTTGCTAAGTCTCAAATTTCCCTGTTTGTGTGGGTCATCTGCTTCCTGGTAGGACCCAAACTGACCCAAACTCTGATATTCAAGAAGATGGGGTACTTTGCTCTTTAGGAAACTCAGTCAAAAGTTTTCTGAAGCTCATGCAAGTAAATCAATGTCTCCCCACAAAATTGTCCTTCTCCCTGGTCAACTAACTGGTTCTTGAGCTACATGTGACTCTTTCTCAGATCCTGCTGTTCTTCCTGCTCTCTCTGGACTTGACATCTATGTACTGGGCCAAGCACAGTCTTAAGTGCTGTGGGTGCCACAGTAGCACGCAGTCTTACCCTTGAAGAAACATATCGAAGGGGCATATAGATACATGTCACTGTCACGCCAGACCCCCCATGAAGCCATCTCACTCCTGGGCTTCAGCATTTCCACTGGAAAACTGGAACATTTTCTGCCCACCCCCAACTTCATGGAAATGCTAAGAAATGAGGGGCAAGAATAATGCAGCTGCGCTAGAGAAGGAAGCAGAAAGGTGAGGGGCCCTGGAAGGCCAGGTTGGCTTTCAAAAGCCTCTACATCACTGCTTTCCAATAGAGGAGGTGCAAATGTGTCTCCAGAACCACTGGAATCTGAGAGTCATTCTCAAGATAGAGCCAAGCTGGCCAATCATGCCACAGACAATGGGGTCTTGCAGGCAAAATCCTACAGTGGCTTAGCAGAATTCTAGGGCTTGGAAAACTCAAACAAAAGAATTCCCTCCCCAAGAGGCTACTGTCTGAGAATGAGCATCTCTCCACCCCTTCCCTGTGACCTATCTGGATAGAGGGGGCACAGCGTTTCTTATCTGCAGGGTGGTAACGTCACTCTCCTGGAGTTGCATGCAAGGATTAAATGAGATCACTTCAGGGAGGCGCCCACTGTGGCTGACTCAGAAAGGTAAAGTGAAGTGCAGTTTCCCTTTTCCTCCAAGGAAAGCCACTCAGTCATTTAACCATATCCTCTCTTCAGGCAGTTTGGGAAGATCCACGCCTAAGTGCAAGTAGCTTAAAAGTAGTGAACGTTCTTGCCCTACATTTCTGAAACAATCGACTCTACTTGAATTTTCCTATCAACATATTAGGGGAAACCTTAATGACACTTCTGTCATCTAGGGAAGACCAGGTCCTTGAGCCCATTTCTATCTAACTTTGTTAACTGAATAGTGTTTGCATCTCACGGTAGCTGGGCTCAGTCGCTGCCTTCATTCAGAGGCTGGAAATGAAACTGACATTTCAACACGGAACATGCACATATTCCCAGCAGTCCCGCTGGAGCCCTGAAGTTCCTCATTTGCATCGCGGTAATTTTGACAATATTACAAACAAGTTACACACAGGGAAAAAAAGAATTGTTAAATAGAAGAAGGCGAGGTAATAGTTACCTAGAAATACAAATTAGGAGAAAAAGGCCATATGAGGTTGTTCCAGGAAGTATTTGCTTGTTAACCACATTTTGCAAGGATATGAGGCAGAAGGGGATGCTCTGAGGGGCTCAAGGACGTCCTGGGAAGACTTTCCTGTGCAGATACTGATCTAATACGGTAATCCTCCCATGACCTGCAGGCTAGGCACTCTCTCCTGGAGTACTAGCTGGGAACAAACCATCCCTGCCTGCCTGTCTCCAACCCTCACCCCAGTTACCATCCCAGAATTCTGGGCATAGCATGACCTGGGTGTGGACTCCATATGACCAGAATGGAGGAAAGTCAAACAGAAGGTTTGAGCAGAGCCTGACCACCAAACAGGCAGCCCCAGGGCCTGGAAGGGACTGGCCTCTGGGTGGAGAGAAGGAGCTGCCTGGCCAGGACGGTGGCAGCCACAGTGCTGGGGAGCCCACGACAAGGATGGGGAAGATACTGGGGCAGCGAAGAGAGGGAATTGGGCAAGAGGCAAAACTAGGACATGTGAGGGGATAGCTAGAGCCACAATGCCACAGAGTTCTCTTCCATTACACCTGCTGGATGTGCAGGTTGAGGAAGCAGTTGGCCAAAACAGGAAGAGGAAGATCTGAGACTGGGGGTAGTTTCTAAGAGGAAGTGTGAACAATTTGCAGGACCTGCACCACCCCACAGAGCAGTGCAGGAGAGTCCGGTCCCTGGGAAGGAGTCTAAGAGTGGTCACCTGCCTGGAGCTGTGGCAGTCCCTGAGGCTGGCTGGCAGGCAGCAACGATGCCTCAGTTTCCCACACTTTAACCACAATCATGGGTCTTTCTTGGAGATAAACAGAGATTCCAAATATTACTTAGAGCTCCTGTATTCAGTATGGAGAATATCATGGCAGATACTAAAATTATGACTATATCCTACAGATACAATTATAAAAACTACAGATCTATGAGCTCACAGATACCACATAGGGTTTGCTTTTAAGATTCCTATTGTCTCAGTTTTTCTTAAGACCATGCAGAAATCAAACAATCCACTTCAGTGTGTGAAAATACCTATTTAATAACACGAAGGAAACACTTTTCAACTGAACTGGCAAGAAGTGAGAGTGTGGGGGAAGACACATACAGGGTTTTCTTTCTCAAGAGAATGCCTGGATGGAAAATAACCTATTTTACATGATTTAGCTCTGCTTTGAAAGGTAGAGACTGCTGCCAAATGCACTTTACTTTTCTGCTCTTGCCTAATAGTAGACATCTGAGGAGCGGGATGCCAGAAGTGGAACCCACAGGAGCTCTTGAAATTACTTTTGTGAATAAAGACAAAAGTTCAAAAAGTCAAAAGAGCTGGCTCGAGCTCAGAAAAGAGAGAACAAATGTGGCAGCAGAAGAAGGCACTGATGAAACCTGAGTGTGTGCTGTGGTGGTCTGTGAGCACCCAGAGAGAACCAGAGACTGGAAGACTGAAGGCTCTGCACCACACCCCCCCATTTATCAGTTTCCCCAAGTCCAGACCACCACATTCAGCTCTATACAACCTTTGCCACTTTTAAGATCCTTTGAAACTATCACTTTCATCACAGCATGTCTTTCTTGAAAGGCTCTTGTGATTCTGATCTTGCTGACCAAGGCTGACTGTGTTCATCTACATACATGTACCATCCTGATACACAATGAAAAACAAAATTGTATTTGTATTCTGGTTATTTGGCATCTCAGTTTGGTTATGAAAGAGAGAGTGAACCAACTGAACCATGATCCTGCATAAGGCAACCTAATATTGCACAAGTGTTTGAATACAACTTAGCAGTTGTTTGTGATGGGCAAACTGAATTCCAGAAATTATTAACTCAGCCAAAGTAAAACAGAGAGCTAAAAAGAAGAGTTGTCCAACAGGCACAGTGTTTCAGATTCGCACGATGAAAAGTTTCTAGAAATCTGTTGCACAACAATATGGGTGTAATTAACACTGCTGCACTGTGCACTTAAAAATGGTTAAGATGGTTAAATTTTATGTTGTTTTACCGTGATTAAAAACGTAAGTAAAATTTACCTTTTTAAATATTAAAAATGCAGCATTCCATGCCCTACACTTGGCTACAACCACAGCAGACTGCACTAATTAAATGGAATTTACTGTCACAAAGAAAAAGAGAGAAAGCTAAATGGGGTTTCTCTGCTTTAAAGATGTGTTTCAAAATGAAAGCAGAACAAATAAGGGGGAAATTTAGGCCTGGAGAACCAAACTGGCTTGATTTCTCTGGAACAATCCACTATGCCAACACTTACTTGGCCATCTTAGTGCTTTTACTTTATAATTCTTAACATGGTAACCTTTTAGACATGTGATCCAGAGCTACTCAGGTGACCATCCTGAGGCAGGCCTGAACCTGGTGATGTCTACTTCTTTATTATGTTAGACTCCGAACCCCCATCTCTGCTCAGGATATCTGCAGGGAGTAAGATGTACATATTGCATCATTTTGCAGTTACCTGATGGCATGACCATAATTAGGCATTATGTTATGTTTCCTTTTGTTTCTAAATTGCTTATAGAAATTTAGATGAACATGTGAGTAGGCTCCCAGTCCAGGAAATCTAGTTTCTGTTAACTGGTACCTCTGTGTTAGTTTCCTAGGGCTGCCTAACCAAGGACCACAAAGGGGGTGGTTTAGAACAACATTGTTATCACATAGTTCTGGGGGCTGGCAGTCCAAACTCAGTATGTTGGCAGGGCTGGTTCCTTCTAAGGAATGTGAGGGTGAATCTGCTCCATGCCTCTCTCCTAGTTTCTGGCAGGTTCCTTGGCTTGTAGATGCTTCACTCCACTCCTCTGTTTCCACACAGCCTTCTTGTAAGGACACCAGTCCTATCAGATTAGGTTCTCTGTGCTACTTCAGTACGGCCTCATCTTAACTAATTATATCTAAAATGATCTCATTTCCAAAAAGGTCATGTTCTGAGATACTGGGGTGCTATTGTTTGAAAGCTTGTCCTCTCCAAAACTCAAGTTGGGATTTAATTGCCATTGCAACAGTGTTGAGAGGTGGGGCCTTTAAGAAGCAATTACACCATAAGGGCTCCTCCACCTTCATGGATGGGTTTAGTGCCTTAAAAAAAGGGGCTCCTGGAAGTGGGCTCTCACCCTCTCTTGCCACGTGATGTCTTTTCCCATGTTATGACACAGTAAGAAGGCCCACATCAGATGCAGCAGATGGGACTTCCTGTCTCCTGCACTGTAAGACATAAACGTATTTTCTCTATAAATTACCCAGTCTGTGTTCTTCTGTTATTGCAACCGAAAATGAACTAAGACAGGGACATACATAGCACTTCAACATATCCTGTTTTGGGAGTGCAGCCTCTCAAAAGATGAACCCCAGGTCAGCAGCATCAGCATCACCTGGGAATCTGTTAAAAATGGAAATTCTGGCTTTCGAGGTTAGAAAAAAAACATGGAAATTCTGGCTGGTCGCTGTGGCTCACACCTGTAATCCCAGCAATCTGGGAGGAGAAGGTGAGAGGACTGCATAAGCCCAGGAGTTCAAGACCAGCTTGGGCAACAAAGAGACATTCTGATGCTACAAAAAATAAAAAACAGCTGAATGTGGTGGCACACACCTGTAATTCCCAGCTATTCTGGAGGCAGAGGTGGGAGAATCACTCAAGCCCAGGAGTTCAAGGCTGCAGTGAGCTATGACTGCGCCATTGCATTCCAGCCTGGGTGACAGAATGAGACCCTGTCTCAAGAAAAAAATAAAAAATCAATCCTGAGCTGGGCCCAGTGGCTCACGCCCCAGTCCCAGCTACTCAGGAGGCTGAGGTGGGAGAATCGCTTGAATGCAGGAGGTTGAGGCCAGCCTGGGTAACAGAGGGACACCCTGTCTCCACAAAAAATAAAATTAAATAAAAATCTAAACGCCTAGGTTCCTCCCCAAACCCACTGAACACAAAACTCTGGAAGCTTGCTGAATAGTCAAACAAGCCCTTCAGGTAATTCTGATGCATGCTAAAGTTTAAGAGCCCTGTTTTCAGTTAAACTGTACATTTTTTAAAAAAATCACTTCATAATGTTAAGTGTGCATTTTGCCCTTCCCATAGAATCACAAACCCTTTGAGGCAGTCTTTCTCATGTTACTTCTCCTATAGTAGCAAACAACTTACTGCTTACATAAACCGGCTAGAATATGGAAGTCTGTGCAGGACACGCAATCTTCAGATGTTTTATTTTGTCTGTTCATGAATATGATGAACTGACTGCCAAGATTAAAAATCTAGATTACAGACTTCCTGAAAAAACTGGAAGAGCTGACAACACTGAATCCAAAATTGCACACAGCCACAATCAACTGACTGGTGGCTCTCCCTTTGGGGTGGGGCCTTAGGGCTCCAGTTGGCCACAGTAGTCGCTACCATCCCCTGCTGCATCGCTGACACTGAGGCTTCCTGGAGGCCAACTATGCTCATTTATATTGTATGCCTAGCCCCTAAGGGCACTTGGCTTTGAACAATGGCCGGGTAGACAAGAACTAGGCAGAAAAATGCATAACTATCCACAGACCTAAATACCTTGCTGTTTCTGAGCAGCAAGTTTAGGAAGGGAAAGCTAGAAGGCAGGGCTGCTGATGAACAAGGCCACACACTTTAGAAATAGCATCGACTTTAAGTTCTGTGAGTTTGGCTTCGCTCTTCACCAGATAACAAGGCAAGTTATGAAACAATTTAAGCACTGAAGATGTAAGTTTTGTAGTGGCTTGCCTGTGTGACGACGTGTGGGTGAGCTGCAACACAGTGAGAAGAAATTTTGCTATCAGCACGACCTCATTAGAGAACAATGGGACATGGAGGACATGAAATCTGAAATCGTGATTTTAAGTCATCACATTTGCCTCCTTCAGGTGTATGCTATGCTGAGCTTCAAGGATAGATCCTCTGAGAAATGATTCTCCAGTGGAGCAAGGCGGGGGAAAAACTCATGACTTTAAAGCTACTTTCAGGCTTGAGAAAATAGCCTGAAGGTCCTGGACTGGGATTTGACAACGGCACCTTTAACGCAGATCCCAAATAGTTTCTGTACAAAGGACAGAAAAGATACCTTTTTGGGTCAGTGGCAGTGGTTCGTAAAATACCAAGTGGAGGGGTAGTTTGGGATGTTTATTTCAGTGGGAAGGATGGGCCTGAAGTCTGGAGGCAAGAACTCACATATATAAAGGTAGAGAGAGGCACCGGCTTCAACAAGGGGACCTGCTTCATCAGCAAGCCTCAGAGGAAGTTCAACTTGCTGTGAGGTTGATCTCAAAGCAGTAAATCCAAAAACTACATCCACTCAAAAATTACTGAGCCAGAGGGATTCAGACAAACAGCCACTGTTACCTCATGGGGTTATAACCCAGTCTCAGGTCTGCCTTTATAACAGTGTGAGAATGGTCTAATATGAACAGTGATGAAGGTCAGCTCAGGGCTTGCCAGGAGTTAGGCAGTAGAGGGCAGGCAAGAAGGGATAGTATTAACACAAGGGTACTGGAGTATTTAGGAGTATGGGAACTGTTCTGAGTCCTGATTAGAGTGCTGGTTACATGATTTACCTGTGTTAACTTTCAGAGAATGACACCATCCTCCTCCTCCGCCCTATGTGCTGTATGAGAAATAAAATTTTTAAATAATCAAATGGTAAAAAAATAATTGTATGCCGCCCGATTTGGGCACAGGGTACATGCACCTAATGAGGACTGTCTGTGAATTGAGTCAGGCGACAGAAGTTGAATGCACAATAAATACATGCAGACAGGCACAAGTGGGGCAGTGACTCATAGGCATTGCTCAAATATTTTAGTATGAAATGAGGATAAGTGGCATTCTTGAGTCACTGGACACAACCTGATAATTATTTGAAAAGGCAAAATAGTTGTGATTTGTTATGTTTCTTTTTCTAGACACTTTGTATTCACTGTCTTAAGGCAGGAAATGTAGGCTTAAAAACAAGAAAGGATTTGCCCTGGATTTTGATCCCAGTTCTGTCTGGTTCCACAGTCCCCATCTTCACTCAAGGGTGCTGCCTCCCAGAAGCCACATAAAGCCTCAGTGAGGATTACACCACGATTTGTCCCTTTTCCTCTGTGTACCCTAAGCAGATCCTTAATCTCCTGGCCCCTTAAAGCTCTGCTCTTCCTTTAAAGCCACAGTTCTCAGTTGCAAGAGTGGGGGAGTATGGGGGGAAGCAGGCAGTTTTGCCCCCAGGGTACATGCGGCAATGTGTGGGGATATTTCTAGTTGTTACAACATGGGGGAAGAGTGTACTGTCATCCGGTATGTAGAAGCCAGAGATGCTGCTACACATTCTACAATGCACAGGACAGCCTGAAGGATGAATGATTCAGCCCCAAATGTCTCTGGTGCCAAGACTCAGAACTGCTGATTTGGAGGGAGGGAGGGAAGAAGGAAGGAGAGAGGGAGGGAGGGAGGAAGAGAGGAAGAAATGAAGGAAGAAGGGAGGGGGGAGGAGGAAGGATGGAAGGAAGGAAGGAAGGAAAGGAGGGGAAGGGAGGGGAAGGGAGGAAGGGAAAAAGGAAGGGAGGAAGAAAGGAAGAAAGGACAGAAGGAAGGAAGGACAGAAGGAAGGAAGGAAGGAGGGAGGGGAGGAAGGAGGGAGGGGAGGAAGGAAGGAGGGGAGGAAGGAAGGGGAAGAGAGGAAAGGAAGAAGGGAGGAAGGGAAGAAGGAAAAAAGGAGGGAAGGAGGGAGGGAAGGAAAGAAGGAAGGAAAGAGGGAAAGAAGGAAGGAGGGAAGGAAGGAAGGGGAAGAGAGGAAAGGAAGAAGGGAGGAAGGAAAAGAGGAAGGAAGAAAAGAGAGAGGGAGGGAGGAAACGTATTACTCATTACTCTCATCTACAAACCAGCACGGTGCTAGGTATTTAAAAATTCTTATCTCATTTATTTCCCCAATAACCTTCTGAGGTATTATTAACCCCATTTTACAGTTAAGAAATTTGTGGCTGAGACCCACAAAGAAATGTGCCCAAATCCCAGTAGTGAGACCAGATGCTGTGGGGACTGCAAAGCCAAGGTACCTGCAGGGTGGCGCCTGGGAGCCAGCCTGGCAGTTCTGCTAACCTTCTCCTCCTTCATTTCCTTCTCCTCCCTTCTTACCCCTGAGACATCTGTAAAGAAGGGGCGGTTGGATGGCAAAGAAGGAAACTGCTGGAATGGGCAAAAGGGCAAATCCAAATTCAAGAGGCTTCCAGGAAATGGATGGAGCCTGTCATCCTAAGAGCCACCAAGGACTGGTTTGTCCTCAAATCTTTTGCTCCATCCGCCCCTCCTCAAGGAACTCACATCTCGCCTCCATCCCCAAAGCCCAGAGATAGAGCAGATGTGTGCCCTGGGCTGGCTTCCTCTCCTCTCCCACCAGCATGTGCTGCTGGACTCAGCCACAGGGAGTGGGGCCCACTCAGCACAGCAGGCAGGAAGCTGGGGACCGGAGGGGTGGGAGAGGGAGATCAGAAACACCACAGAATAATACGCCGCAATCAGTTTCCCATAACAACATCCGATGGGCACAGCTTGCCTGAGAAAATCAGCAATTCGCTTTAAAAACAAGTCCTATTTGAGTGATTCTGGCTCAATTTTAACCACTCATATAATTAGTGCAGATGGATTCAACAGTTAAAAATGGGGTTCGTGCGTTTAAGATAGAGGGAAGAGGAGGAGATGGGGGAAGAGACGAAGAGAACAGAGGAAGAAAAGCAGAAAAACGGAGAGAGGACAGGAGTAGAGTGAGAGGGGAGAAGGACATCAGTTTGAAGCTTAACAGGAAAACCCCAGAAAGTGCTGAACCCCAAGGCTCGGAGAGCCTTTTGCAAACTAGGTGAAATCACAGTGATGGAAGCTGCTCTTTAGAGTTTGTTCTAGACCTCTGCAGCTGGGTCTCAGGTCAGGCAGCACCACTGTTCTCACACACCCCGTACAGCAGAACCAATTCCTGATGCCTGTCTTGGGCGCGCCATGGCGCGGTCCAGCTGGAAGGAAGCTGCCGCTACTGCCGGCCACACCCTCACCCCAGCCCAGCCCAGGCGGCACTCACAGTTCCAGGATCAGAATGACGTCCGTCTTGTTCTCGTAGACTTCGTGCAGGGTGATGACATTGGGGTGCTGGATCTCCTTCAGGATGCTGACCTCCCGCTCGATGTCCTCGCGGCTCACGCCCCGCCGGCTGGACTTGGTCCTCCTTTTCTTGATGAATTTGGCGGCATACTGGAGGCCGGTGCTTTTCTCACGGCATTTCTTCACAACCGCAAACTGTCCGCTGAAAAGAGAAGATGGGGGATTCTTTACCGTTCACACACACAAAAAAACAAAAACAAACAGGATCTGAGTGAGGACGTGGCATGGCGCAGAGGAGGACAAGGTAACTGTTAATAGGAAAGTTCAAATTGTGGAAAAGTAACAAATTAAGTAGGGATGTTTCTTATCATCATTCAGTTTCACGAAGTCTGTGTCTTTAAAAACTGCTGCAAGGAATACAAACTTTTTTTTTTTTGAGATAGGGTCTCACTTTCTCACCCAGACTGGAGTGCAGTGGCACGATCTCAGTTCACCGCAAACTCCGCCTCCCAGGCTCAAGACATTCTGCTGCCTCAGCCTCCGAAGTAGCTAGGATTACAGGCACACATCACCAAGCCCAGCTAATTTTTGTATTTTTAGTACAGACGGGGTTTCTCCACGTCGGTCAGGCTGGTCTCGAACTCCCAACCCCAGGTGATCCACCTGCCTCGGCCTCCCAAAGTGCTGGGATTATAGGCGTGAGCCACCACACCCGGTCAGAATACAAACTCTTAAAGTACATTTTATTGAAAGGGTGACAATGTGTCCATTTCTGTTCACTCCTCCTTCCCTTCCTCTTCAGGTCCTGGGACAGCATCTAGGAAGTCTGTGATCTAACCTCACTTCCAGCCGCCCTTTTCCTGCACGTCTGGTCTCTGGCCCTGGGAAACAAGGGATTGAGACCAGGGAATTGGTTAAAAAAAAAAAAAAAAATATATATATATATATATATAGCCACGCCTTCAACAACATATTTCTAGCACCAATATTAACCAACTGAAATACACAAAACAGAAAAAGGTCTACTATTTTGTTCACAATTAAGCAACTAATAAGTCATATGTACTAAATATTTGTTGGTCATTTATCCAACATTATCTCCCCTCTCCTCCCTTCTCAAGGTATCTCTACCCAGGGATCTTTATGGTTCTAGAAAAGCTGATTCCACCCCCAAGGGTAAATATGGATCATGTGACCTAGGCTGAGCCAATCAATCCACTCCATTCTCCTGGCCACAATGATAAGACACATGACCTAAGTAAGACCTTTCAGAGGATGCAGAGACAAAGGCTTTCTGAGACTCTTCTCTTTTGAGTGTCATAGACCCCCCAAAGCCGCTGCCAACTATTTTGGGACCATGAGGAGAGCCACTCTTGGTTTGAAGACAACTACTGCAAAGGTGGAGCAAGTAAAAGGAAAGAAACCAGGTCCACAGTGACGCCACTGAGTCGCTGGATCAGCTCTGGCCTGAAACCATCTGCCTGTGATGTTTCAACGACATAAGCCAATAAATTCCTTTTACGGCTCAAGTCAGTTTGATGGGTTTTCTACTTCTTTCTAAACGCCACAGCAAATAACCAGTTCCCTTTTCCTATGTATTAAAGACTGTAATAACAGAATTTGACTCAGAATAATAATAAGGGGTAGGCAGTCAGTGAGTGAGATGGTGAGAGGGCACAGGCCCCCTGACAGTCAGTGGAAGACAATGGAAAGATCCTTCTGTACCTATGCTGGTCCCTTCCTTCTTCCCTAGTGCCCAAGGAAGGGTCGATCCGCCCATCGCAGGATCTGTGTGTTTCTTGGCACCTGCTGGAGAATTGCTATCTAAAGAATTATCACAGGTATTTTTAGCTGGCTTTATCCTCACATGAAGACAAAAGTGAGAGAGAAAAGCAAATTAAGGATAATATTTTGATGTTAAAGAATGGATAATTTAAAACATTAGTCATTTACTTTAGCGGTAGGAGACCAGTGAAGAAGAAACGCAGAAAGAAGGATTATCTTTATAGCCATGCCAAATTTTTTGCATGACAGGTTGTTAATACCCGCATTCCCCCTGCAGCAGGATAGCTGAGGAGCTGAGGAATAAATCACACTGGAATGCCAGCCCCGACTGCCTGTAAACTAGCTACCTTAAATAGTTATGGGGTCAATGTAATGACTTTATTACAACCAAAATCCAATTTCTCTGAGGAGTAAAGACCTTCCCTCTGTTGTAGGGTGGAGGGTGGAAGAGATGGGGCATATGGAAAGAGAGGGAAAACAGCTTGAATTCAAAACCCAGTCAGCTGCTTCCTTTACACTCCAGCCTCCTCCTTACAAAGATGTTATTGTGTCCCCACCAAGCAGATTCAAAAGGACCCAGGATAGGGAAGCCCAGACCAGCCCAGACCAGCCCAGAGCATCCCAGCCCAGCCAACCAACAAGCAGCTGATAGTTCCAGAGCCTGGGCCCGTTCATACCTCACAGATGGCCATAGCAACTTGTCTCAGGGACTTACAACTCAAGGCAGACTCAGTAGTTTCAATCATGGTGCTTTAAAATGCAAAACTAAAAAGCCAAAAGAGAGAGAAAGAGACGGGGAGAGACAGAAAAACCACTTTGGGAGGCCGAACTGGGCGGATCATGAGGTCAGGAGTTTGAGACCAGACTGGACAACATGGTGAAACCCTGTCTGTACTAAAAATACAAAAATTAGTCGGTGTGGTGGCGAGTGCCTGTAATCCCAGCTACTTGGGAGGCTGAGGCAGGAGAATTGCTTGAACCCGGAAGTTGGAGGTTGCAGTGAGCCAAGATCGAGCCACTGCACTCTAGCCTGGGTGACAGAGCAAGACTCCATCTAGGAAAAAAAAAAAAGAAGAAAAAGAAAAACCTTCTGGCAGGAGAGTTACAAAGAATTTTAGTGCAAGCCTGGATACAAAGACTCTTCCATGTGTGTTTTCACCTCCAAATGTTCTATATTGGCAGTTTCTCCATTTTAATTATGGGAAGATGATAAGTAAAGGCAGGTTAGCCCTGCCGGCAGGATGAAGGCAGGTGCAGAATGTCATGTGTGCACATGCCGGGGTGAACTGTGGCGCCTTAGTTCACTGCGAAACCTGGGCAACTTACTCTCTCACCTGACAATGGATCCCTCACTCACACTGCAGGGTCCCCACATCATGCATGCTGGCTGGTGAGGAGGGGATAAGGGCTGGCGGGTGGGAACAGCGCCGTGTGAATGCTGGGCTATGGGCTAACCCTGACTGCAGAGAGTAAAATGAGGGTCTAGAATGAGCTTGAGAAACTCGGTCTAGACCTATCTCAATGTCACCTCTTTTAAGATACAGTTCCCTATTCTTCTCAGACACCCCTAACCATCTATCCCCTTTCCTCCCATCTCTCATATCCCTGAGTCCACACAGCCCCCCATACACATCAGGGGCACCTGCCGTTTTCTACCCCTTCTTGCGTTTCCCACCCTCCCAGACTGCCGATGCCGGGAGGACAAAGGGCTGCCAGGTTCATGTTCCCATCTCCGGAGGCCCTGGGTGCAGGCCTGCTTCCTGTAGTCCATGCACAGCACACATGTGGGGCAGCTGATGCCTGAATCTATAACACTGAGAACCTGAGGAGTTAGACAAAGGATGCTGCATTATAGTCCAACAGAATTGTGTGGTGGCTAGGAGCCAGCTGTGTAACCCAGGGTTTATTTACTTAACCACACTATGCCTCGGTTTCCTTATCTGTAGAGTGGACATAACAAGCAGCTACCTTGAAGGGAGAAGGATGAAATGAGCCAATATGCATAAAGTGTTTAGAACAGCACCTGACCACGGGAAGTCTTCAATAACTGCAGGCTATTACTAATCTGTGACAACTGGAGTTCTTTTCATCAGCACAGTGTTGCCTCAGTCTCACAGTGGTGCAGTGTTACCCCCTAAATTCCTACCTCTCACGACTGCCAGAGACAAAAGAGCCCTCATAGGACAAAAAAGCTTTTTTAAAAAATCCCACAACAGGGCTGAACTGGTCAACAATGGGTACAACTATTGCTAAATCCTCACCCCCCTTCCTCCTTTTGCTGTCTGTCCCCACCCAGAGGGTGTGTTGCTGCTTACAACTGCTCAGGCAGGCTGGCCTGGCCTTGGGAGCTCAGAGTCACAAGCTGAGCCAAGATGCCAGCAGCCGGGTCCTCCCCCTAGCCCCCCAGCGGCTTTTGTGTACGCTGGGTAAGCCTGTTGGGCATTTGCACAGCAGAGTCTTCTCTGGTGGCCAGCAAACTGTGACTCCAGCCAGCAGACTCCAGAGAAACTTTTCCCTCATCACAGTAATTTGCTTTGTGAGGTCTAATTTGAGTTGGACTGTTGATGAATTGCTGCTCCGATCCCTTCCTTCCTGGGCAGTGGGGCCTGGACCTGCTTTCCACCCTGGATCGGGACTCCTTTGAGGGACAGTTCCTCCTCACCCATCCTCTGCCTCCCCAAAGACAACAACAACGTGAAAACATGGCTTCTGTGCTTACTTTTCTGGTGAGGACTCCTAAATTGTGTGCCCCCGGAGGAATACTGTGATCCAGCTTCAAGGGTGAGCTCAGACAGACCAGGGAGCAAAGCGACCACACACAAAGCAGCAAAACCGCCGCTGCAGCCACGCTGGGGGCCCTCGTCCCTTCTGCCCCCTCCTCACGCCAGTGCACTGAGGCCACTCAGCAATGAACACCAATACAGATGGCTGCATTATTAGTTAATTACCATTAAAACTGCTAGGGCTGTTCAATGGATGGGGGAAGGTAGCTCTTTACTGGAAAACAGAAATTCTTTGTATGCTATGACATTTAATTTTGATAAAGCACTAAAAGTGATCCTTATTATTCATGGATTTTGTACTTGTGAATTCACCTAATTACTAACTTTTTTTTCTTGAGACAGGGTCTCACTCTGCCGCCAAGGCTAGAGTGTAGTGGTACAATCACAGCTCACTGCAGCCTCCACCTCCCGCGCTCAAGCAAACCTCCCATCTCAGCCTCCCGAGCAGCTGGAACTACAGGAGTACATCACCACACCTGGCTAATTTTCTATATATTTTGTAGAGATGGAGTCTTGCTCTGCTGTCTAGGCTGGTCTTGAACTCTTGGGCTCAAGCAGTCCTCCCTCCTGAGACACCCAAAGTGCTGGAATTACAGGCATGAGTCAACGCAGCAGGCCTGAAATTTATTTGTAACCTCCAAGTCAATACTTATGGCACTTTCACAGTCACTTGTGGACACGCACCGATCGTGGAAAACCAGAGAGGCCACTGCACACATTCACAGCTGAAGTCAAACAGCTACTTTCTTGTTTCAGCTCTCACACCACAAATAAGTCCGCTTTCCGCGGCCCATTTAGTGTCACGTTTTGTATTGGTAATTTCACCGTATACAATGACCCTCAAGTATAGTACTGTGGTGCTGTCTAGTGTTTCTAAGCACAACAAAGCTGTGATGTGACTCAGGGAGAGACTATGTGTGTTAGATAAGCTTCATTCAACCATGCGTAATCTGCTGTTGGCCATGAGTTCAATGTTAATGAGTCACACACATACACACGTATTAAATAAGAGGTCTTTAAACAGAAAAACACATAAAATAAGGTTATGCAAAAATGACAAATATGATTTGACCAGAGACTCACAAGAACGTAACCCTGGGTTTCTCCTAGGAGCAATGATTTAATGTGTGCAGTGAATTTCAAGAACATAACTCTCACATGTAATGAAAGTCGACCATACGCCAGTTTTTTCCCCCAAAAATGCACTGACATTCTCCCCTCGTTTAGTAACTGACAGAGCAGTCTGTTGCATTAGATACGGACACCAAATTAATTTTACTATTAAAAACTTTCTACTAAATGTAATAAACATTTCTTAACTACTCATGGTCAGATATATACAAAGATAATGAGACACATTCTTCCTTTAATGAGTTTTATATTAAAAAGTTGATTCAAATGTAATCACCAATTTTATTGAAAAGAGGAAACGCATGGCTAAAAGGAGTAAGCGTCATAAAGAACAAGCTGACATCTAATTTATCTGTCTGACTCACTAATATCTAATCTGACTACTACCTCTGCAGTCACTGAAGAAACCGGAACCAGGATTATATGCAAGGCTCTTCACACATATTACTTGATTAATAATCACAACTCTATGAGATACACATCATTGTCATCTCTTCTGACCAATGAGAAAACCAAGTTTCAGAGAGATTTCTTTTTTAAGACAGAGTTTTGCTCTTGTTGCCCTGTGAAGACTGTCCCAAATCACTGAGCAAGTAAGCTGCATAACTGAGAAATGAACTCCAACTCAAGTGCATTTGCCTCCAACGCTCCAGGCTCTGAGCCCCATTGCTGTGTGGATCTTATACACATTATGTTTGTCACACAAGTCATTTCCCTGTGAAGTTACAGGCAGACTCCAATATCACTCTAGGAAAGTGATTTGTGACGGGAAAGCAAAGGGCAGGGGTTTGTGGTTAAATCTGTTTGGGTCATGTTGCCTTCTCTCAATTGAAGACTCACAAGGTGTTTTAATTAATTAAAACCTTTGCTTTAAGATGCTCTGAGGTGCTGTGCAATAAAAGTATACCACGTCCGTATGTGTGTTCAGGAAACATTCCAGTAACGATCAGAAAGAAACTCAAGTTGATTCTCAAGGTCAAGCCACAGGGATGGCAGTGTTCCTATTTCTGCAGGTCTTCACCTGCTGCCTTAAAAAGAAACCTGTTTCACTTTTGTTAAATCCAGTCAGATCTTACTGTCAACTTTATTTACTTGTGGGAGTCTCTGTTCACATGGGAGAATGAAGGTGTGGACATACAATGTCAGGGAAGATGTAACATTCAGAATGGAAAAAGCATAATCTGACTGGACTTGACAGTTAATGCCTGCCACATGAGCCAATGCCAAGCCCAGGGTCTAACCTTTCCATTGCTGGTCCTGATCCACACAAGACATTACAACAAGTTCCCACCTGAGCAGGTGGGTGCAGACCTCCCAAAAAAGTGACGAAAACAGCATCTCCTTTTTCATGTTTTTACTCTAGATATGCATCTATTCAACACACATGCCAGTTAAAAATTATTTATGGTAACTAGTATTACGATGAATTCCCTACATTAATGCTGGAAACAGATCTGGTTTAAATCTAACAGCGGATAAGCTCCAACTTTCTGCTCCTCCCAAGTCTTTGAAATATGGTTTCTCATTAACGCCAAATAATTTCTACTTTGGAACTCGTATCAAATCCCTGGCTCAGTTTTAGTGGTAGTTTATGGGTGATCTATTTTTGCAGAAGACCGTCTCTGCCAGAGTAGCAGGCAGCTTGAATTCTGCCAGGATATTAGAATTACAGGTTGTAGGTAAGGGGTGAGGAACAGAAACGGTTTCTCGAGGATGAGTTAACCTCTGATAATAATTCACATTTACAGCTGGAGATAAGACCTTGAGGGTTTATAGACTAGGGGAGAGACAAGCATGAAATACTTTACTGTGGGAAGAGGGAAAAAAGGGACTCAGTTGCTGTTGCAGAAAGGGTGCAGTTAGGAGACCCATGCCCAAGCTGGCCTCCGAGGCGGTGCCCTGATGGCTGAGTGTGAGTCGGGAGTGGAAGAAGATGTGTTTGTAAGGACAGAGTTTCTGAGAGAAGGAACAGTGTGAGCAGAGGCAGAGACGCATGAAAGAGCCTACTTCGTATTTCTAGAGGAAGAGAGGAGTGGCAGGGAGGTGTCAGGTGAGGCACATAAACAGGGCCCTGTGCAGATGGAGGAATGTCAGCCTCAGCTCTGCCAATAACCTGAGAAAGCAGGAGGCCTCTCTGAGCCTCAGTTTCCCCATCTGTGCAAGTACGATGACAACATGAAATGAGGCCACGCATGTGAGCGCACACTGTTTTCTCTAAACACATCAAGCACATGGAAAGGATAAAAATTACCAAACTGTCTAAGCTTCATGAACTTCTCAGAGAAGCCAAGAAGATAGGATTTCAGGAGCTGAAAAGCATCACCAAACGTCTCCTTGTCATTTTTCTATCCAACAAATTTGAAATCTAAATGTTAAGTCTCTACATTTTTTTCCCCCCATTTGAACTCAACAAAGCTATTTTCATTTTGGATGGAGATGTATTTGGTTTGCCCCCTTTGGTCCTCAAAGGCCCCTGCAGCTTTGCTTAGATGCTGAAGCTTTCAGCTGGAGGTAGGTGATGGGAAGCAGACAGCATCTTCCAAAGATAGACTCAGCCATCTTTCTATCCCACATGCTCTCCTGAGTGTGACCCTCAAATCTCCACCCCCTGAATCTGAGCAGGCACAAGTGAGGGGCAGAAGTGATCCTGCGACTTCCGCCTGAGTTCTTAGGAGCTCCCTCTTGGAAGCCAACAAGCATGCTGGGAGAAGCCAAGGCTGTGTGGACAGGCTGCATGCAGTTGCTCCCGCCCACAGCTCCAGCTGAGCTGACAGCGGCTTTGAGAGGCCAGCCATGTGCGTGAGCTGTCATGGACATCTGGACCATCAAGTCTTCAGACAGCTACGGTTCCAGTCAACCTCTCAATGTGACCACCTGAGAGACCCAGGCAAAACCCCCAAAGCTGGGCCCAGGCAGCCCACAGAAGCATGAGAGTTAAGAGATCATCATAAACTGTTATTTTCAGCTACCAAGTTTTGGAGTGGTTTGGTACCCAGCAATCGATCAGCAGAACAGCACTGAAGAATCTTGGATGGTGGGTTTAACAGATCGTCCCAGAAGTTGTGCAGAGGAAGGACTCAGCACAGAAGGTGACCAGATCACAAGTGGCCTCACAGGAGAGCACAGGAAGGGAGTGAGGGTGTCCAGGCCACCCTGAACGCAGGCCCTGTCCCAGGCTCAGACAAACGGGTCCTCTCATCCCATCAGCACACATGGACTCACTTTTGAAGTTCTCTGCTTCTCATCATGGCAACAATTTCCCACCTTTCAAGAAAAGTGCTGCAACATTTAGGAGGGACATCAACACCACCAACAAAACCCAAAGACCCTGACTGAGATGGCTTCAGTGTTCTGGCTGGGCAGGGCTTGCTGCTGACCTCCAATTTTCCCTGCTCCAGTCTCTGCAGTGAAGCAGGTCTCCACCCTGGGAAACATACAAATCCCAAATGCTACACACAATCCAGTAAATACAGCTACCTAATCTTCCTCCTGCCTCGTCTAAATGCCTAGTGAGTATCTACACTGACTTCACCTTTAGCAGAATGCATGTGAAGAGGAAACAGTCTCTCCAAGCCTTCCGCGGGAACCCCTTCTTTGATCCTAACCCCACCAGCTTCGCGGATTTCAGCACAGGATGAAGGCGAACCCTCTCTGGGAACTCAGTACACTTCAGCACCAAATGGTACACAATTCCCTTGGATTGTAGTCCACACATGGAATTGTTCTTTCTGCCCTTTGAGAAGCTATGAGGAGGAAAGCAATACTTTTTACCAAAAAAAGCAAAGCAGGTGATTAAAAAAATTATTATTATAAAAAAAAGTATAACCCTCCAAAAACGATTTTAAACTGATACAAGGGCTCGGTTAAATGGGCTGTGATTTGGAGAGCAAGCAGCTCAGGTTGCCATGGCACCAACAGGGAGAAGCAGTTTACCAAGGGGGTAAACAGCAGCCCGTCACCCTGGGAACCAGAACAACACACAGAGGTAGGAATGAGATGCAGAAAGAGAAGGGCGAACAGCACAACGGGCTGAGGAGAGCAGAAGAGAGGTGGGTCCCCTGGGGAAAGCATCTTCCCAAGGACAAGGACCCATGGAAGACTGCAGAGGAGAAGAAGATGGCACAACCGAGGACCCAAGGCCAGCGTGGGGAAGAGCCAGGCTTCATGCACTAGTTTGGTATTGCACGTGGGGTCAAAGAAACCAAGTATTTAGGGTGTAAAGTGGCTCAAGACACCTCTTTATCATGAAATTTGCAAACCAGAGCAGTTGAGGACTCTAAACTGAGGAGAGATTAGAAAGACAGCAGTGGGTGCTTTTGTTCACTCCCCTTGTTCCCATGATACCTCTTTGCAGGAGGAAGGTCCAAGATCCATCTAGAAGAATATTTCCCAAAGGAGGTCTTGGAGCTCATGTAAAGAGATGCTGCTTGGAGAATGGGAGTCATGGCCAAGCAAGTTTAAGCAAAAGTAGGTAAACAGAGTCATAACTGAGTACTCTATGCAGGACTCAGTTGACGTGACCCTTTCCATGAAGGGAAATAGCATTCAGCATCTCACACGGTTTGGGCTTGTTGCTAACCACAAAACCTGTTCCTTTCCTTTTATATTTTTGGTTATAAGCATTTTGAAGTCCCGTTTTCTTGGGAAGGTGTGCTTTGGTCCTCTCTCCCAGTTAAATGGGCAGCTTCCTGGAAGGGGACTGACTCTGTATTCACTGTTTCCTTCGTATTTTCAACACTCTCAGATTATTCCCTAGGCAGGATGCCAATCACAGTGCTTGCTCCTTTGTGGGCTGGAAGAGCCAAGCACAGAGCTGAAGGTGGGAGGTGCCCCAGACCTTCCCGGGACTGACCCATTAGAAGGGTGGGGACCAACTAAGTCAGGCCTGGGAGAGGAGGCCACCCACCTCCTCAGGCCTGGCGCACCTTCTGCCTCCTTCTGGGTACTGGTGAAAGGGCTGCTAGAGGCCACAGGCAATCAGCCCTCTTCACCACTTGAGACTGGCAAAGGATTCGGAGTTTTTCTTTTATTTCAGGCAGTCAGTGGGGCTGGGTATTTTGGGTGGCAACTGAGAACACATGGACTAGGTATGGAGAGCACAGTAAATACTGGCCCTGACAGCTAACCCCGAGGAAAGAGCATGGTGGTGGCAGGAAGGAGCCCGGAGCCTGGAGGACTCCTCGGAGCAGAGTCCTGAGACTAGAGATGCACCACCGCCTTCCTCTAGGCCCAGTTCCTTCACTTGCTGTGACTCGCTGCCCTAGCGAATCCTACCTGCTTCAGATATGGTCCATGACTTCAGGAATTTACTAATGAGACATGTCAGTGGAACAGACTTGCAAGTGCCCAGTGGGGGATGTACAGAGTGAGCCGCGGCCCTGGCTTCAGCTAAAGGCTAAATGAACTACACCGACTTTACTCAGCACCATTCCTAGGACCTAACATAAAACACCTGCCTGCTGCTCGCTGTTGGTTTTTATCTGTAAAGCTAAAACGGAAAGGAAGGAAGAAAGTAAGTGTTGGGAAAGCATCATTTGATACAATTGAAACAGGGCCTCTGGTGGATCAGACAAATAAAACAAACAACAATACTCCATACATTCTCTCCAAATATAGTAAACCCTACATGGGAATCACAGCTGAACTTTGAGTCCACTTTTATGGAGATTAAAATGCCCTTATAAAGAAAGAGTATCTACAGGTTACTGTTACGCCAGGATCGGCTGCTCCATTTCAATGAATGCTGACCACACTGGATGGCTGGAGATCAGAGCTTCCTGCCCCAAGACCCCAGCTGAACCCCCTGGCTCTCAAGTGGTCCTGGCTGCGACTCAGAGGGGTCAGCTCCTTGTTTGATCACGTTGACTTCACCATGCTATCGCCTTGAGCCAATCCCATCATTTCATCATCCTGACTTTGTCATGTAATCCCTTTTCAGCCAGTGAGTCAAAGTTAACTGGGCCATAGGGAACGATTTGTTCTCAACTTGGCAAGCTGCTCTCAGGGGAAAAAAAAGTTGAAAAAGAAGGCAGGCGGTTCATATAACTTCATGGGGAAAGAGAAGAGAAACAAAAAGCTAAGCTGAAGTTCCTTATTCCATGGCCAAAAGAAGAGGAAGAAAGTCAGATGTGTTCAAGGGTACTAAGATTCAAGACGGCGAAGAACCAGCTAAAGGGAAAGAGAAAGGACAGAGCTTGGTAGTCTAAGGGCGTAGGTCATTACCATGCAGATAACTCTACTAAACTGCCCAAATTAAAATAGGAATTGTGAGACACTCCCCTCCAATATTCACCCTGTTCCACTCTTGGGCATGAGAGGAAGTGAACAAAGAAAGACGTCTAATATTTTCATGGTTTCTCTTCTCGGTTTAGGTTGAGATACTATTCACCTGCCTGTTTTTAAAGGGTAGGTTTGGGGCTCTCTGTCATGCTTTGTCATTGGAAGAATTAGTTCCACCTTCTACCGGGAAGTCTGGCCTGAACTGATAAAGAGTTTGCACTTTGGTGTCTTGGGAAAATTCAAATATGCCTGGCGCTATGCGGCGTTTAGTGCAACTGGGTGGCCGACATGCTTAGGGGGCATCATTCACAGGTCTGTCCTGCTCTGGAGACTGAATACGACTGAAGGCAGCCAAGCTTCTTCAGGATCTTCCAAGTCTGGGGTTGCAAGAGCCACAGGCCCAGGTCTCAAGGAGGCGGTGAGTGGGTGTCTGGCTGTCAGCCCAGCAAAGAAGAATCCACAGTGCTCTAGGCGAAGCAGTTTCCCATGATGTCTACAGATCTGTCACCTTGGCTCTGAACCAAGTGGGGAGGAGGAAGACCTCGTGGAGGAAGTCTAGGGGGAGAAGAAAATGGGAAGGGGACTATGGGGGTCACTTCAGGCCAGGCAAGAAGAGGCTGGCAGGGAAAAGCACTGCTGGAGTTACCTGAAGTGAGAGCCACTCAGATAAAACGGAAAGATGATAAGTTACAGAGAAACTGGAGCTCCCGGGAAGCCTGAGTATTCTCTCAATGGAAGCAGAACTCCTTGGAAGCCAGCCATGAGGCTGACCTCACCCTTGCGACTGGATCAGAGCAAGCATGCAGCTTATCGTGAGAGCCAGGGCAAGACTATATCCACCACGGCCAGGAGAGCAAAGACACGATGGCATTACCTCTCAGAAGTGCCACTTTTGAAGAGAACGTGTCACTAATTAAGTCTCAGGTCAAACACTAAACAAAGTAAAATATGTGTCGTGTAAATGACAACTTTTCCATGGAGCATTGCTTCCACAAAAGTGTGGAATCTGACTTCTACGGAACATGAAGTGATCACCACTGGGAGGCTTTAGAAGCTCTGTGGATGGAAACATAATCCCCTGGCAGGCAGGGTGGTGAAATGGGAAGACCACTGGTGGGTGAGAAGGGGGAATGACCTCTCCTACAGCCCATGCTGGGAATGGGTGGGAGGCCCTTCCTCTTGCTGGATTTCTTCCTCCTCATCTGCAGTGAGCGGGGGGCTGAGGAGCTCTACACCCCTCCCAGCATGGGTGGCCTTGGGTCCCTGCAGAGCTGGGGGTCAACACGGTCTGTCTGTCACTTGGATCAAGAGGCTGTGCTTGCCTGCAGTGATATGGAAAACAGAGGTGGCAGCCTGCCCTGTTTAAAGATTCCATCCATCATGCTCAGCATCATGAGGCCCGAAGGAAATGCTAGCAATGGTCCTGGAGAGGAGGACAGTCTACCAGGGAAGCAGGCACACCTCTAGTTACACGTGTATCACCACAGCCCCCCTGTTCAGACTTTCTACTCCAGGGTGCTGACTTCTACAGCAACTGCAGAAGTGAAGGCAGCTGGGCTTCCGGGTGGCGAGGGGGCTTCACGGTGGAGGTAAGCTCTGGCCAGAAGACGCTGGCTACAAAGCTGGAGAATCTTAATAAATCACAATCTGGAGCTTACTTTCCACTTAGCAGGAGTATGAATACACAATAATAGAACCCATTTTTCCAGCTATGTCATCATTTGTTAGACATGAGATACGTCGCTAGTCACTACAATGAGAACCATAAACAAGTAACATGAATGCTAGAAAAACTGGTTTGTTGAGTTTAAATTTTAATTTCCTTCATAGTGACCCACCAATGCATTAGCTTTCAGAAAAATTTTAATCACACTTATAAATAGGATTCTTTCTGAAAATTAACACCACTTTCGAATCCCCAGAGCCTAACATAGTACATTGGAGAAAATTTTAGTCGTAATACACATTGACTCCATCACTTTATGGGTTCCTAAATTTATATGCTGACTACCCATCTGTTTAAATTGTTTCCACTGACTTTCTGGACACGAAAAAACAACTGACATGGAAAAACAGTTAATTGTTCCAGCACTGAAAAACATCATGCAAGATGTTCACCCTTTGCTTTAAGAACATCCTGGCTCAGGGCAGGCCACATGCATTTACTTTCTCATTTACTGGGCTCCGATTATTTTACTGAGCCCCAGCTGGCCGTGTGGGAGCTGCCCACCTGCTTTAGAAGCTTAAGGGACAATCAGTGTATTTGGATCCTGTACATTCATCTGAAAAGCAAAAGTACAGGACAGCCCTCACATGGGCGATTGACACTTCATGGGAATTCGCCTGGTTGCCTAGAGGCTAATTGCTTTGTGTAGGCAGTTGCCTTCAGCCATAACTTCAGGTAACTGGGTAGATTCCCTAACTGGCGCACAACCTAAATACTCTGTAAGTAAGACTTATTCATAGTCATTAAGTAATTTGTCATTGGCCCTTGAAAGGTTAATGCAATCTGTTGACTCTATGACGTCAGATTTCTAAAAAATGGGAAATCAGAAAGTAGGAATCATGATCTTGTATGAGTACAACAGAATAGCACAAATAGGCGGGGTGTAGTGGCTCAGGCCTACAATGCCAGCACTATGAGAGGCTGAGGTGGGCGGATTCCTTGAGCCTGGGAGTTCAAGACCAGCCCTGGCAACATAGTGAGACCCCATCTCTACAAAGCATTTTTAAAAATTAGCTGGGCTTGTGGTACACACCTGTATTTCTAGCTACTTGGGAGGCTGAGGTGAGAGGATAGCTTGAGCTCGGGTGCTAGAGGGTACAGTGAGGCCAACTGTGCCACTGTATTCCAGCCTGGATTACAGAGCAAGACTCTGGCTCAAAAAAGAAACTTCTTTTTCAAGTAGCACAAATTATTCAAGAAGCCTCAAGGAACTGAGAATTGGAAAAGAAGAAAACTCCAAAACTTAAGTTCAGTTGTGAGAAAGAAGACAGACAGAAAAGGGTTAAAATGGCTGATTACAGTCGATGGTGGAATAGGCATATAGGAAACAAAACTTGGCAATGCTTTTTAGCTTCCTTTTTTTTTTTTTTTTCCCTTTGGTGAGGTTAATGATCTGCACTTGGGAAAGCGTCAGGAAAATATTGTTAAGGTGGAACCAAAGCTTGAAGTAAGAAAAGAGACAATGAAAGATTGCCTGTTAGGTATTTTTTTTTTTAATTGAGTGTCCAGGTCAGAGAAAGTTAAGTCACAGTGTGGAAGAAGCAATTTCATATCATTGCTGGCAATCATGGACAAATACTAATGAGTGAAGCCGTATTGATGTTCAAAGGGAACCAAAGTGGAGCCCTCTCCAAGATCGATTAGTTTATCAATTCCTAGCAAACATCAAGAATCGACTTTTGATCCGATGAATTAGAAACACTTAGCAAATGGCCAATGAGTAGCAAGAACTTTCCCCTTGCCCCCAACTGGGTTGTAAGACAAGTAGAATGGAAATGAATATAGATTTTAAAAGTGTTTTGATGTCACCAAGGCCTGTGACATCATTTTTCATGACATTTTGGTGGATGAAACATGAATCACCCTGTAATAGATTTTGGTGAGTGGACTGCAGGCTCTCGTATTTACACTGTCCTCAACAAGGTATTTTTCAGAGTATCCTGTCCCTGATACTTCATTCAGTATATCATATGAAAGCATATTTATCACACTTTTGAATGGCTAAGATACCCAAAGAAAAATGGCTAATATACTGATAGAACTTGGAATTTAAATTCTCCCAAGAGGCTGAATTATCCAATTTGCAAAAGGAATAAACAGGGATTTCTGTATTTAGGTTCAAAGAAATGAACCTCACAAGTACAGGATTGGGAAGACCTAGCACAATAGCAGTCCATATTAAAAAAATACTTGATGGTACTAGCTGAATACAGACAACACAAGTGCAGTGTAATCTCCCTGCTAATGCTATGAATGCAGCCCCTGGTGAGTTTAAGGGGTGCAGTGCTCCTGTGCTCAAGTCTGGACTCTTGCATTTAGTGAGAAAGATGCTGATCATATAGATGGCAGGATGAGTGCAATAAAGAAAGTTTTGTTTCTGAGCATGAGAACTGTCAATACCGGAAAGGTGGTAGAGGAAATTAGACCATCTGCCAGGAATTTGCAAAGGTATTCCAGCATCAAGTGGGAGGCTGGACTATGGTCTCTAAGATTCCTTCCATCCTTAAGATGTTGTGCACTAATCTGGATGGTTCTCATGGAGGTTTTCATTTAGTGCACTCCTCACTTAATTAAAAGAATACATAGCATAGAGCAAAGTACATACATAGAGCAAATCCTACAACAGATTTTCTTCTTCATGCATTTTCTAAATCTCTGTGATCATGATGTTTCCAGATTGAAACTTAAAATAAATCCATATTTCCATCAACTTCTCTAGTCTCTATTCAGAAATATATTTTATGCATCTGTGCCTTCTGAGTGACAGAGAGTATCTACAATCTGAGAGGAAATGCACTGTTGGGAGAAAGAATGCTGGATGCTGCCCTCCTCTGCCACTTACCATCTGTGAACACTGATCTTCATGACCTTTGCTGAGTCTCAGCATGGTCATTTGGGAAATAAAACAAAACAAAACTGAGTTGAATAATGCTTAGCCTATAGGGTAGCTGTAACACTCAAAAGAGATGAAAAGACATGATTATGTTTTAGATATTGCCTGCTACCACACAAATATAATGTTAATATTTGGAAGGGCTTAAGAGATATCACAGCTGGGAACAGAACTGCTGTGTCTATATCCAAGAATCCCAAACAGGTTAAGGTCAGTTTCTAATAGGGGATGGAAAGGAAGGAAATGATGCTTTTTCAACAGGATTCAGAAACCACCAATTCAAGTCTTCCAAAACTAAAACTTAGCATAAATATCCAGACAGATAAAATTAGTTTAATCTTTTGTATGGCATTACGACTTATGCACTTCGGAGGCAGAGGGCTTGCTTTTATATCCTGGTTTTGCCATTTACTAGCTGTGTGATCTTGGGCAAGTTCCTCAACCTCTCGGTGACTCAGGTACCTCATTGGCAAACAAGGTATTAACCATATCTTCCTTAAAGGGCTGTTGTAATGATTAAATGATTATACATGTAAACGTCTTTCAACGGTGCCTAATATGTAATATAATTACTATTATTGTATATAGTTGCTTAAAACCATCTGCATCTCAGGCATGTGCCAAAGCTAATACATTGTCCCCTTAGAGAAAATAAGAGAAGGCAAAAGCTATGCAGGCTCTCCTTTACCATTTTCTGGAGAAGCCATCTTGAGCAAGGGCTGCTAAATGGATCTCCATGAAGGCTCCTAGCTTAAGAACACCTCAGCATGTGGCGCTGGTTGCTGCCCTTTCATTTAAAACTGATTACACTTACTAAATACTGAAATACTGACGGTGAAGGAAAGCACAGGAACAACAGTGACCAATTCCCACGTCTTGGGCCCTTGAGTAACATTATTCTGATGTCTTTCTGGCATTGGAAGTGGACGGTCAATTTTTGTGGGTAACCTCACCCTGGGATAATTATAAGTTATTGCACCATCTCTGGGAGAGCCACAGAAGAAAGACTCTAACTGAAGCTGTTTGAGGCTGTTTCTAATTTGAGCTTGCACGAATTCAAAGAAGCCTCAAATTTCTCATGCTGACTTGGAGGCTCTGATTATGCAAGACCAATACTTACTTTGTATAAGAAACACACAGTGAACATGCTCCTGAGAAATGCTCAATGTTAGAAGATAAAACGTCAAAAGTAAAATTTAAATAACCTAAGGGAATAGAGAAAGATCTACTTTTTCTAACATTATTATTAACGTCGATGTAAAATGCTGCTGGCTGCCTTATATGAAGGCAGGGAACATGGAGGAGAGCTTCCTGCCAGGGAAACTTCCTGCCAGCTTCCAGATTAGTCCCATGTGCCCAACTTTGATGAACTAGGCAACTTGTACAGTGATTAGAACACATCCTGTACTTCTGAATCTCAGCTTTAGGTGAGGGAGGAGAGGGAGTTTGATCTTGCTAAGGATATAAAATTTAAAACACAGAACAGTGTTGTACATCTTCTCCTTTTCTCAGCAAACGCTCACTGGACAGGTGGATGAAATTGATTTATTCAGGCTTGGTCCCTGGAGTTCTAAGTTTCTCTTGTTATTGTTTGATTTATTGGCTCAATCACTAAAGAGAATGTTACTTAGAAGTTTTTCACTACTATCTACTTAGACTATGATAATAAGACAGGTAAACAAACTGAAGAAGGTGACTTTTAGGACACCCAAATTAACTCCACAAATGCTGGCTGTCACACGTTCAGAAGAGTTAATGTTAGTGATTCAGAGTAAAACAGATGAAAATGAACTTTGCACTGGTTCCAAAATTGTAACCTCCCTCAAACATAAGCAAAAAGAATAAAACTTTACGTAATAAAATCTATGAAAACTTATAGTCTGATTATCTTAAGGTTGACTCGATATACATTAATCTATTTAAGCACTAGTGTCAATTCTTTCTTTAAATGACTTGTCCAATAGTGTTTTATCACAGGAAGTAGATTATAGTTATGTAACCTTCAAATTACATAACTATATAAGTATATGTATACATATATATTACTATACGCATAGTATAACTGTATGTATACACATACATTTAAATTTTAAGCAATAATCATTTATAAATTAAAATAATGACTTACTTTAAGACAGAGTTGTCCATCAGAAATATAATACAAGCCACAAATGCAAACCACATGTGTAATCTGAAATTTTCTTTTTTTTCCCTGGAGACAGGGCCTCACTCTGTTGCTGAGGCTGGAGTGCAGTGGGGTGCCATCTCAGCTTACTATAGCCTGGATCCCCTGGGCTCCAGTAATCCTCCCACTTCAGCCTCCCGAGTAGCTGGGATTACAGGTGCTCTCCACCATACCTCGCTAATTTTTGTATTTTTTGTAGAGGTGGGGTTTCACCATATTGCTCAGGCTGGTCTCACACTCTTGGCTCAAGTGATCCACTCACCTCGGCCTCCCAATGTGCTGGAATTACAGGGGTGAGCCACCACACCCAGGTATAATTTGAAATTTTCTAGCAGTCACACTAATAAAAGTACAAAGAAACATAAAATGGACTTTAACATTTTATGTACCCCAATATATTGAAATGTTATCATTTAAACATGTAGTCAATAATTAAAATGGTTATGACAGATTTTACCCTTTTCTGAATGCTTGAACCCCAGTGGGTGCTTTACACACACAGCACATCTTGTTCCAACCAGCTCCACTTCAAGTGCTTGATGGCCACAAGTGGCCTGTGGCTGTCATGTCGAACGGCAGAGCTTTAGGCTAATTTTATAGCTATAATATAAAACTGGGACATAGCTTAATTATTTATAGAAGGGAAGCAGAAGAGATACTTGCGAAGTCACTGAGGTGAACCATAGCTAATTCAGCACATTAATCATTGGAAGATAAAAGATATGACTGTTCACCTTATTAGAAGAATAACAGAGACCAAAATTAGCTTAGAAGCCCAGACTGTGTATTCTGGATAATTTTCTTAAAAGTATGTGAATACATTTCCAGCTCATAATTTTTGTGCACTAAAATAGCTTTCTTTTTAAAGGTATTCTACTCTTTGGAGTACAGAAGCCAACTGGACAACCTACATGCTACAAGCATTTGTGTACTTGCAGGCATTTACAAGTCTCCATTCAGCCTGGTTTAGCGAATCCCTGATAGTTTAACAACTGGTTCATGCAAATGAGCATAAGGCTCCAAAAGGGCAACATCAAGATTTCTACGGTCTGGGAAATGACTTTTTGGATATGACCCCAAAAGCACAGGCAACAAAAACAAAAATAGACAAATAGAATTACCTCAAACAAAAAAGCTTCTCTGTAGGAAAGGAAACAATCAACAGAGTGAACAGACCACCTACCGAATGGGAAAAAGTATTTTAAAACTATACATCTGATAATCAGTTAATAGTCAAAATATACATGGTACTCCACTCCAATGCAAGAAAACAAATAAGCTGATTTAAAAATGGGCAATGGACCTTAACAGACATCTCTCAAAAGAGGATATATGGCTGGGCGCAGTGGCTCACATTTGTAATCCCAGAACTTTGGGAGGCCGAGGCAGGTGGATTACCTGAGGTCAGGAATTCAAGGCCAGCCTGGACAATACAGTGAAATCGCGTCTCTACTACAAATACAAAAATTAGGTGGGCATAGTGGCGGGCGACTATAGTCCTAGCCACTTGGATGGCTGAGCCAGGAGAGTCACTTGAACCTGGGAGGTAAAGACCACAGTAAGCCGAGATGGCGCCACTGCACTCCAGCCTGGGCAACAAGAGCAAAACTCCATCTCAAAAAAAAAAGGAAAAAAAAATCACAATGAGCTATCATTTCACACTTGTTAGAATGGCTACTATCAAACAGACAAAAGACAAGTGTTGGTGAGGATGTGGAGAAAAGAGAACCCTTGTACGTACACTGTTGGAGAGAGTGCAAATTAGCACAGTCGTTATGGAAAAACAATCTGGAGGTTTCACAAAAAACTAAAAATAGAACTACCATATGGTCCAACAATCCCACTAGCAAGTATATATTCAAAGCAAATGAAATCAGTATGTCATACAGACATCTGCACTCCCATGTTTGTTGCAGTGCTATTCGCAATAGCCAAGACATGGAATCAATCTATGTGTCCATCAGTGAATAAATAAATAATGAAAACGTGGTATATATACACAATGAAATACTATTCAGCCATAAAAAATGGTAAGAGGAATGAGTTCAAGAGAGATATTTTCCAACATGGTGACTATAGTTAATAATGTAGTGTATTCTTGAAAAAATGCTAAGAGAATGAATACAGAGTGTTCTCACCACAAAAATGATAACCATGTGAGGTAATACATATGTTAATTAGTTAAATTTAGTCATTCCACAATGTATACCTACTTCGAAACATCATGTTACACACAGTGAATACGTGCAATTTTATCTTTCAATTTAAAAAATAATTTTAAAAAGCTCTGTATGCAGCATACTAATAATATGGCCACAAAAACGTATCCAGCCCCAATAGTAAATAAAAACAGAGATTATGATTCAGCTGATTTTAAAAGCGTGGTCCTCCTTGGTAAGTGGATTTTCTGTATGATCTTAATTATTTCATAGTTACCCTCACCTCCACCTCCAACCCCATGGACTTGAGAAGGAAGGGCAATGATAGAGAAAACATGGTGAAGTGAAAGTCTGCAATGAGGCTGAAGAGTTGTCACGATGGAATGGGTGGGCTAGTCAGTGGGAAGGAGGTGCTGTGAGTATGGCTGCCTGGAAATGGAGGTCTGGGTGGAGTTTCTAGTGACAGCAGCACAGTGGAGGAGAAGGTGACTGGAAATGAGGAGGTCAAGGAACTCCAAGGTGGGGTGCAGGTTATGATAGCGGGGCGGGGAAGGGGAAGTCTGCAAGCTTAGATTCTCACTGCTCACAGAAGTCTGCTCTTTCTCTAAGCATCACATTTCTTAAACTTGGGGCCAATTCATTTCTTCACCACTTTCACGCAATCACAGTACTGATCTTCATTATTTCCCCTTGCTTGTCAAAGTTGTAAGAATTAACAAGCCTATCGCTTGGGACTCGTTACATTTGCTGTAGGCATTTACAGAGGAAGAGTGCTTAGTGCTCCTGCCTAGTGGCAAGTTTAAATATGCT
Organism: Cacajao melanocephalus; assembly: GCA_963573385.1. Lineage (NCBI taxonomy): Eukaryota > Metazoa > Chordata > Mammalia > Primates > Pitheciidae > Cacajao > Cacajao melanocephalus. The sequence goes on from CAUYLG010027250.1 coordinate 142,523, forward strand.
GAGGAACAACTGGGGTCTCTTCCTGCATTCCCAGTGAGTGCTACTTACATTCATGGATTTATTCATGGATTTCAATGAGCATTCCTTGAACACTTATGTGTCAGGCATAGTATGATGGGAGAGAATTTTTCTCTAATATCACAATAAAGGGGGAATCCGTAATAATGAAATATTATTCCTCCCTAACCTGGCTGTGAATTACAACCTCTTAAGAGTCTTTCTCCTTATTTACCATTAATTTGTTTATTTCCTTCAGCCTATTAAATAACAGAAAGAAAAATGGAATACCATTTTTAAAGTAGCCAACTGCAAACACCCTTGACCTGGAGAAGATAAATCCCAAGATCACCCGCCTCTTGACAAAAGATGAAGGAATCTGGGGGCTCAACTTACCATGCAGCAGCTGCTGCTGCTGTGGTTCCGATCACCCAATATCTCAAGGTCTTTTATGGTCAGTGACTCCATTAAAAGTGGGGAGAACTGCCAGGTGCAGTGGCTTATGCCTGTAATCCCAGGACTTTGGTAGGTCAAGCGGGATGGATCACGAGGTCAGAAGTTCAAGACCAGCCTGGCCAAGATGGTGAAACCCCAACTCTACAGAAAATGCAAAAATTAGCTGGGCGTGGTGGTCAGCACCTGTAATCCCAGCTACTCGGGAGGCTGAGGCAGAGAACTGCTTGAACCTGGGAGGCGGAGTTCGCAGTGAGTCAAGATGGTGCCACTGCACTCCAGCGTGGGTGACAGAGCAAGACTCCATCTCAAATTAAAAAAAAAAGAGAGAGAGAATAATTGGCAAGGCGTGACCATAGTAAGAAGAAGCACTTAATGTCCATCAGTAAACATAGCAGAAACTACTGAGGAGGTGCGTCAGTCTCAACAAACTTGCCAGCTGCTCCTGACCACGTTTTAGGTCTTGAGCACTGTACTGCAGAGCAGGGAAGACTGTCACTCAATGTCAACCATTTCCAAGCCCCAATGCTTCAGTACCAGAGACTCTAATGATCGCTGTTTCTCTGCTGGCTTTTTCATGACACACCTAGCCTTTTATAATAACTCATTTCACCTCCAACTCCACTTTGCTTTCACCACTTGGTACGATCAAAAAGCAGCCAAGATTCTAGCAACTCTTTCAGAATTGTTTTATGTATACCCATTTCAGATTGCAACAGCTACTCCAGCTCATTAAAAAAGGAGCCAGAGGAGAAGGCCGTACTTGGTACAGGGCCACATTCCAGCAGCATACAAAATAAATCTTTGTTAAAAACATAAAGTTGATCATTTTGAGTGGTATAGCTTTGAAGGCCTCCTGGATTTGTTTTCTTTTTAAAGTTTGGTTATTTTTTGTAGAGTACCAAACTCTGTATGTGAGGCCCTGTTCAAATTAAATTTCAGTTAAAATGTCTTATTACATTAAGCCCAAGAGTCTCAAATTAAAGAAAATGAGTGGGAATAAATGTTTAAAAATACATATGACCTCAGGGCACATGATCTACTCCAGATGAAAGGCACAAGATGAATTGCTGGTTTGTTCCCTGGCGGCAGACATCTTCCTATATAGCAAAGTTTCTCCAAGTTTCCAAATCAGTTCAGTCCTGGAGACTTTAAGGCTGACTCTGTTTTGTAGGCTGGTCATGTGAGCACATTGCTTTTGACCCAGAACGGCTTATCTTCCACAGGACCAGAAGGGAACTAGGGTAGTTACGGGGAAGAATCAGATTCTAATTTACAACCCAACCGAGCTACAACTCACACAAACAGCTGAAATGAGCTTCAAAGCCTCCAAAACCACAGGCTCTGGAACCATATTCTCTAATTATTGATAATGATAGTGATGCAATTTTAAATCCATTCTGATTTCAGGATATTGTTGTAAGTGAAATTAACTAAGATTTTGGTTGTTGTTGTTTTAAAGTTACAGCTTGAGTCCAACATCGTGGCTTGTACTCAGGCAAACCAGAGTTTATTTGCCTACAAAGAGACTTTATTTGCCTATTTACTTAATATCAGGATGTTCAAGGGTAACCCCCAGCCAGGTGCCATTCATTGCTAGTCCCCGCTCCTCCCCTCGGAAGCGGAAATGGAAACAAAAGCACGACTGTGCGGTTGGAGGGAATAGAGGTGTCCCTGCGTCTCCTGAAGCTATGGACTCTTGGAGGCTAGTCTGAACAGCTAGGAAAACAGTGTGCAACAGACTTTTACGTGATGATTTTGAAAGCGGTTAAGGAGACTGAAAGCAAGTGGAGAGAAACAACTCGGTTAAGTTACGAGATAGCTATCTAACTGGGTCACGCGTTCATTCTGCTAACTCTGTAGCTGAGCCGGGGAGGGTTTACTGGTCCCATGGAATTCCATATAATTTACGTTTCACGGTAGTGTCAATGTCAAGTTGTACAAAGAGCACACACTAAAATAATGATCAAATATTCACACTAAGTGTCCCCATATGCTGACAGACCCATATTTGGAGCACTGCTTCTCCTTAAAACTCCAGAAAACTTCTTTAGAAGCTTAACTGCTTGGTCCTACATGGGAGAGCCATATGTGTCTTCTTTACAGGGGCAATCTAATCACTATCGGGGCATCACATAAGGCCAAAGTGATGGGAGCCTTAGAGCAGGTGGTAAAGTCATACAGAGTAGGAGCGGGTATTCATGTTTGTAGTCAGTCTTCTGCTAGCTGTGGATACAATCTTGTATCCAGTAAGTGCTCAAAATCCAATGAACTCAACTGTGAAGCAAGAAATTCCTCCAAAGATAAAGAGACAAAGGGTAGAATTCATTTCTGTGTCATCTGCTATGAGGATGATATTTTCCAAACACAAAACTAGAGCATGTTGTCTAAAAACTAAAAATATATTTATTAGGACAAAATATTTGAGATTGCTTTGCAGTGAGAACTGCCCCCACGTAGGTTTCTGGTTGCCATTTCTGGAAAGTCCCTTTTACCATAGAAGGTAACTATTCACAGGTCCCAGGGATTAGGAGGAGGATATGTTTGGGGGTCACTACCAAGCCACATCCCCAAAATGACCTAACCATAATGACAACCCTTTTTATTTATTTATTTTTTAAAATAGGAACTGAAAGGAAGTATCAGGAAGAAAGAGCACACAGGGCAGTTTCATCAATGACTGTAAAGTTCTCTAACCCACAGTTAAAGATTTTCCCTGCCTGCCTTCTCCACTGCTTTATCTGCTATACCACTGCCATTAAATAACGAGGTCTTATATAATGGCATGATTCTCTATGTTTTTCATGCAGTCCGGTTTCAATGAAAACAGTATTCTCTATATACCAGTGAATCCCCACCAAGCCACCACTTGGGCGTCCAGATATTTAACACACACTCCTGTGTTACACATCACTGCTAGGCTTTAGAAAACCTTGATCCACAAGTGGCTACTTCCTAGTAGTAAGTTGGATAATACTACTTAATATATTTTTATTGGAAGAATGGATGGATGGACGGATGAATGGATGGCAGGATGGAAGGACGGATGAATGGGACAAAACATGTCCAGAAACCTTTGGAATAAAAGTAAAGTGATCATTCATTCCTGCAGCCGATTTCCCTGAATTGAAAAACAGAAATAGAAGAATCACTTTGAAATAATAGAAGAGAATGTGTAAATCTGTGGCCTTGACCCCAGAATAGAAGATTTCAATTCGTCTTTCTGCTCTTGTCCTTCCCAGCTTTTCTACCTCCCAAGTGATGCTCAGTTCTGGGTACCTCTGCTATTATTCCCAAAGTAGAGCAACTAAGGTGTAAAGGTACCAGAAGCAGCTTTAAAACTATGAGGGATCCACCACCTTGCCACCACCTTTCCAGCACAGGGCTTCTTCCAGGAGGGTCCCAAAGCTGAAGTTATTCACCTGCATGGCTTTGCCATGGTGACAAGCTAGGATGAGTACAAGATGTTAAATGAAAGGGTGGAAATGTGCTTTACCTTTTCCACTAAGTAATGCACACTCAGTTTGCAAGCAAAGTATGCAACAAGTCATTCACTGCTTCCATCAAATATCATTTATCAAGGAGGTCCAAGAAGAGGGATTCTGTGATTATTTTAGTCAGAGGTCCTTAAAGACTTCCCTTTGTGATGCACTGAGGAAGTGCACTGGTGTGAGTATGCTTGTATGGGGGGAAAATGTGTGTATTGGTGAGGAGGGGGTGCAGGGTCACCTCAAAATAGATTCCATATACTTTGGTGAACTTGAATAATTTAACTTTGCAATGCTGTGTGTGCCTTTTGCTGCAATATCCTAGAGCTTTTATTAAGGGCCTCTTGAGGGTGTCATCCTAAACGCCACACTGGTCTGTGCTGGTGTGCATGGCACAAAGAGGTTAAATGGTACAAAAGCATTAGAGATGAAGTGCAGATACAATAAAGATGGAGCTGCAAGAGCAGAGCTGAGAGGCCCAGATGGTCTCAAATCCCAAGATAAGACGAAAATCCCCAAACTAAAGCTGTCAGCCATTGAAAGATAAACATGACTCTGAAAAGATGAGTAAAAGGAAGATGAAGACACATGGGTGTAGGAATCTGTGACCACATTCCCAGAGAGCTGCTGGAGGTCAAGGGCACAAACACTTGGCTCTGCAAAGCGACAAATGGAGTTATTTTCTGGTTTGGGTTTAGTTTTGTATTTCGAGGTAATAGCCAACTTTAGCAAAAGTACAAGGAAACAAAGCACTGTCTTATTCAGAGTGGGAGTAAAGACAACACAACCCTTCTGGAAACAAATTTAGCTCCATGTAACGAGAACCTTTAAAATGTTTATAACTTTTGGCTCAGTGAATTGACTTCTAGGAATCTATCCTAAGGAAATAATCAGAAAAGCAATCAAAGATTGCTTTACAAGGATATTCGTACCCATCACGGAAGAAAAGAATGACATTCACCAGAGGAAAACGGCTGAGCTAGTTATGATAAATCCACATGGTGCAATCTGATGCCAGCTTTGAAAATGAAATTAAAAATATATCAGGCATTATCATAATGTAATATTCAGTTAAAAATGCAAGCTATGCAACTACATACATCCGTATGATCCTAATTTTCTATTTAAAAGGATTTATAGATGCAGGACTGGAAGCTAATACAGCAAAATGTGAACATTTAATGGGATCTTTTGGGGATGGGATTATGAGAGAGTCCTATTTTTTCCCTCAAAGTTTTCTACTTTGTTTTCAAACTTTCTACATGAGCATGAGTAACGTTTAAAATCGGAAGAAGGCTGCCATCAAAAAATATCAGAGCACCAGGAAATGAGGTAAAGGCAATGGAAATGTCCTGTGGGCTGCAGGTAGCTTCTTGCCTCATTCCCATCATCTCCTCTGAGCACCTGTTCCAGAAGAAGAATTCTTCTTCCTCCAGTTCCAATGCCCACCCCAAAGAGTAAATGAAGGAAGGGGAGAAACACAGGAGAAGGAGGGGAGGGGAAAGGGAGAGACCGAGACAGAAATTCTCTAGAGCAGAATTTTTCTTTTTTCCTTTTTCTTTTTTATTGTACTTTAGGTTCTGGGGTACATGTGCAGATCATGCAGGACTGTTACATAGGTACATACATGGCAAGGTCGTTTGCTGCCTCCATCCCCCCGTCACCTATATCTGACATTTCTCCCCGTGTTATCTCTCCCCAACCTCCCCACCCCTGCTGCTGTCCCTCCCTTAGTTCCCCCCACAACAGATCCAGCATGTGATGTTTCCCTCCCTGTGCTCATGTGTTCTCATTATTCAACACCCGCCTATGAGCCAGAACATGCGGTATTTGGTTTTCTGTTCTTGTGTCAGTTTGCTGAGAATGATGGTTTCCAGATTCATCCATGTCCCTACAAAGGACACGAACTCATCATTTTTTATGGCTGCACAGTTTTCAATACTGGTTGCACACTGGAATCACTGGTGGAGTCTTTTAAAACATCCTCGTGCCTGAGGTCTACCTCAGACTCATTAAATCAGTATCTCTTGGAGGGTCCCTGGCTTTCGTATTTTAAACTGTTTCTCAGGGAAGTCGAAGATCCAAGGAGGCCTGATAACTTGGATGTTGAGACTAGTAGCTCTCAAATGTTAGTGCGCATTCAAATCACCTGAAGTCTGGTTAAAACAGATCGCTGGGCTCCACCCCAAGTTTCCAATTCCATAAGTCTGGGGTGGAACCTGAAAATCTGCATTTCTAATAAGTTTCCAGGTGATGATGATAATGACGCAGGTGCAGGAACCACACTTTGGGAACCACGGCTGTACAGCCACAGCTTCTCAGGCATCCCTCATTGACCTTGACTTCCATGCCAGATTCCCATATTTGAGTGATAAACCAGAATATTGTCTCTTCGCCTAAACACTGAGCAGCAAAGTTTTGATCCAAAGAAGACAAAAGAACAATCAAGGCAGAGAAAGGAAATGCCCATTTATTGAGCAGCTGCAGGCTGCTGGGGGCTGGGCTGGATCCTGCATGTCCATACCCTGGAGCTCACCTCGTCCTCACAGCAGGGCTGCAAAGAGGGCACCGCCATTGCTATTGTAGGACAATCAAAACCGAGATCCAGAGAAACACACTAATTCATCATTAACAGGCAGCTCACGAGTGGTGGAGGCCAAAATGCAACTAAAGCTCGCCAGTCACCCAAGCCTGCTTTCCTTCCTCCAAGAACAAACACACTTGACAAGATAAAACCATCACTAGAAGCAAACATGCTGCCTGAAGAGACATGATTTAGATGACAGTAGAAAACATAAGAGCAAACATAGGAGTCCACTGTGCTTTGTTTTTTATTCTCATAATTATTAGCATGGGTAAAGAAGTAACACATTTGGCCGAGTGCGGTGGCTCACCCCTGTAATCCCAGAACTTTGGGAGGTCGAGGAAGGTGGATCACGAGATCAGGAGATTGACACTATCCTGGCCAACATGGTGAAACCCCGTCCCTATTAATAATACAAAAATTAGCTGGGCATGGTGGTGCACACCTGTAGTTCCTGCTACTCCGGAAGCTGAGGCAGGAGAACTCCCTGAACCCAGGAGACAGAGACTGCGGTGGGCCGAGATTGTGCCACTGCACTCCAGCCTGGGTGACAGAGCAAGAGTCCATCTCAAAAAGAAGAAAAAGAAGAAGTAACACATTCACTACAGGAAAACATTTGTTTAGCTTGTCTTTAGCACAAACTCAAAACACATTTGCATTAACTCTGACTCTGTGTGTGTGTGTGTGTGTGTGTGTGTGTGTGTGTGTGTGTTTGTGTATGAAGAATGAGCTCATCACAGTCCACTCAAGTTTGGAATGCTGAACGCTAACATTAAAGAGATGATCATGCTGAGACATCTGACTACTGCTAACCTGAGCTGGTTAGAGAAAAAGCAAAACACCGAGCCATGGAAGGCATTTGTAGGATGTGAGATTTGGCTTCCTGGGTTTCAGGACGTCACTGAATTCACAGGCTTCCTCCCGGGTGTGGCTGGGTCTGTCGTGGGCCCCATATGGTAAAAATTCTATCTGTACCTTCTGTTTGGTCCTAGATTTCCCTTGCCAGGGAGCTCCTTAATGCCTGAGAATGGGACGGTTGTCTTGTTTGAGTTTGAGATGAATAAGTTGAAGAAAATTATTCCTATTTTTCTACCACTCTTTGTGCATTCTCTTCTGAAGGGAATATTTTGTGTTGGCTGTTAGGTCAAAAAAAGTTGGGAGGGAGAGAGAATGTTCAGCCCACTTATGAGTCTTCATCTGTGAAGAAATTTGGAAAATTTCCACTCAGCCCTGCACTAGCTCTCAAAATGTATTTGATTCTCAACATTTAAATAATATTGACACCACTCCTCAAATTACTCCTTTGTAACTCCCATGGAGGAACAGTGACATGCCTGGGGCTTCCAGCTCCAGGCTTTGTTTTTTTGAAATCAGGATCACAGAACCCACATGCTCCTTAAGGTTCATTGTCCTCACCACACCCCATAAAGCAGCCAGTGCTGACACAGACCCATCCCCACTCCTTCTGGTGCTGAGGCCAGGCTCATTTTTCTACTCCTGCTGTGGTTGTTGCTGTGAAGCTCTTTGCCTAGCTCCAAACACACGTGCACATCCCCAGCAAGCTGAGCTGGAACGAGAGAATGGCTATGAATGTATGCATCTTGCCTTCTACCCTTATTTTATATTTTATTTTATTTATGTTCTTGAGACTGAGTCTTGCTTTGCTGCCCAGGCTGGAGTACAGTGGTGCAATCTTGGCTCAATGCAACCTCCACCTCCCGGGTTCAAGTGATTCTCCTGCCTCAGCCTCCTGAGTAGCTGGGATTACAGGTGCACACCACCACGCCTGGCTAATTTTCTTTGTATTTTTAGTAGAGACGGGGTTTTACCATGTTGGCGAGGCTGCTCTCAAACTCCTGACATCAGGTGATTTGCCCACCTTGGCCTCCCAAAGTGCTGGGATTACAGGTGAAAGCCACCATGCCTGGCCACCTTCTACCTTTAAACTTAGATGACTGCCAGCAGTTGTCTTCTTATATTTGCACCCCATGCCAGCTGTAATTAATTAAATTATTAAGCCATGGTTGTTTAATATCATTTCTAAGAGCCAGCTCTGCCTCTTCTAAGAGATCCAGCATGACTGCACACCTCCTGTGATATACAGAAAATGGCCGGGAAGCATCTGTTGGAAATGTTTGGACCAAATCCAAACATTACCTAGGTTTGAATGACCTTAAGACCCTGGTGAGGCAGAGATGGCAGCTGTTTACCCCAATATTTGATCTTCACTGTGTCTTGGGTCCTAGAATTATCAGTTTTTAGCTGAGAATCTGCCACTTGGTATAAAGACTAATTTTCCTTATGGCCACACAACTAGTTAGCTTTGGCCATGTTGTTATGTTCTGACCAATGGAATGTAAACAGAATTATTGTGTCCAATATCCAAAGAACGTCTTTCATGAGAAAGGACATGCCTTTCCTTCTCTCTTCTTTCTTCTTGCTGGGTGGAATGAAGATGTGATGGCTAATGCATGAGCAGTCATCTTGGGCCAGGAAGTCAAAGTTTTATACTTAGGATAGCAGAGTGGCATAACAAAAGGAGCCAAAGTCTTTGATATCACAGAGCTGCCATATCAGCCTGGACTCCTTCTATATGACATAGAAATAAACTCCTATTTCTTTAAGTCATTATTATTTGAGCTTTTTTGTCACAAGCAGTCCTAACTAATCCTAAGCATTCAGTAATGAAAATATCTCTAAAGAAACCTTCAAACCTCCAAATGATCAAAGGTGAGCTTGCATTAGAATTATAGAGATAAGGGCCATGAAGTGAAGCCCACAAGACCATTTCTCATAGCTTGGTCAATTTCTGGACATTGGCTCCCTAGCCTGGTCAATTCCTGACACTTGGAGTACTGGAGCTTTGTAGAAGTAACCAGAGAAGAAGGTCAGAGTCCTGAGATGACAGGACCCTGACGTAAAGTGCTGACTGCAGCTGGAGCCACTTTCTTCTTCCAGAAGACCGATCCTTGGTGGTCAGGAAGAGGCAGCACAGCACAGCGTGTTGGGGAAGCCCTCAGCTGTGCTGTCCTTCTCTGCAAACACACCAAGCCTCCTGCAGAGCCACATATCCCCATTCTTCCAAACTCGCCCTTCCCTCCCTCTCTGCTCCTTCTCCCATCATCTCTGGATGTTATATTACTATATGGCTGTGTGCAATGGACAGAAAGCCAGTGTCGCCATCTCTCCAGGGAGCAGGGTTTCCATCCAGGAGAGACAGAGCTTTAGTGCCTCCTATGAGAAATGTGCAGTGCACGATGGGCTCGCCTAGAGGAAGACCAGGCTCAGGTTACAAGGCAGGAAATGAAGCTTAGTCCCCTGGGCTTCTGAGGTGGGTTGTCAGCTGCGGCAGATGTCAGCGAGAAGGAAAGACATGCACTTGTGCACACCTTTCAGCGCCTGATGCCATTTATCATGCAGTCAGAGGTATTATGAGGCAGGAAGGCTTTCTGGACCCCAGAAGCCTGGGTGCCGTCCGTGTGGCCTTGCAGAGATCACAGATACTCTTAGGACCCCAGTTTGCTCAGTGTTTTGTAAAAGCAAAACTCCTGTCTTCAGAATCAGCAGCATCTGGAAGGTGGGAGGAGAGCTGTGTGTTTCAGAATCTCAGCCAGCCTTGACAATCTCTAGCTTAGAACCTTACTACCCAATGTGTTCTGTGGGCCAGCAGCATGGGGCTCATCTGGATGTGTGTTTTAAAGGCAGAATCTCAGTCCCCGCCAGATCTACAGCGTTACACTGCTCTTGCAATGCAAGAAAGAAATACCTGAGGAGGGGTAAATTACAAATAAAAAAAGTTTAATTGGCTCACGATTCTGCAGGCTGCACAAGCATGGCACTGGCATCTGCTCGGCTTCTGGGGTGGCCTCAGGGGGCCTTTACTCTGGGTGGAAGGTGAAGTGGGAGCAGGCACTTCAAGTGGGGAGAGCACGAACAAGGTGAGAGGAGGAACGCCGTACTTTTAAGCAACCAGATCCCGCCAAAACTCACTCACTATCACCAGGACAGCACCAAGACATGAGAGATCCACCCTCATGACCCAAACACCTCCCACCAGGCCCCATCTCCAACATGGGGGATGACAATTCATCATGAGATCTGGGCGGGGCCAAATATCCAAACAATATTACCTACTGAATTGGAATCTGCCTGATCCTCAGGTGACTCATAAGCACATTGAATTTTGAGAAAAGCTGGCTCCCATCCATAACGGCACAACTACAAGGAGAATGTAATATATTTAGTAGCCATTGTCATTCAACTCAGTATAAATACTTTCTCTTCATTTGCTTCATTAAAAAAAAAAAGACTTCTTACTATGAAGATTAAAAGTGTTAATGCATAAATGGCATGGGGCAGTGTGAGAGGTTACTGAATGCTAGCTTTGCTTTTGCTGCTACTAATATGATAATTACCTGTTGTATTCATCAGTCTAGATTTACCAAAACTCAAGACAACCACTGAGGGATGGGAGTTTCCAATCCTGAAGTGAGTCTTTCTACTTGTGACTTTTTAATTCCCAGCTCTTGGCATGACATTATCCTCCACAGTGAACAAAGAACCCTTAAAAGTTGGCCTTGGCTGATCCATAAAAGCAAAAGCCCTGGAAGGAAGATCCCTGGGACTCCAGGGTCTGCAACCAAAGAGTGGCTCCGGCCAACAGCAAAGCCAACCACTTAGCCCCTCAGAAGGAGAGAGGCCTCCGACCCCCACATCCCCATCCCAGGGGACAGAGAGGTACCACCTTCCTGTGAGAGAATAATCAAAGGTATACCCCAAAACTACGAAGACCGTGAAACCCTCTCATTGGCATACATGCACTGCCCGCAGATCACTGTGTAAGGAAAGTGTGCAAATGCTCTCCACATGGTGTCAGCTGAAGCTGGATTGCTGGCAGACAGATGGGCAGCCACAGGAATCAACTGTCAATTTGTGTCACTGGAACGCTTGCAAGGAGACAGATCAAATGAGAGAACCAAACCCTCTCAGTTCCCTTTTCTGTCTCCTTCTGCTTCGCTTCTGGTCTTGTGTGTGTGTGTGTGTGTGTGTGTGTGTGTGTGTGTGTGTTGGAGGTTGGGGGATGGGGTCTAGGCTCTGGGTCTCTTCACAAGAAGCCAGGTCCCCACAGAGCCAAGTTCCCCTCATTTTTAAGCTCCAGGAGAGACCAGTCCATGGATGACAATTTCACAGGCAAACACCAGCAACAGTGCAGACACTTGCTCCAGGGTTCCCAGCAACGTTGATTCTGCAGAGAGAAACAGTGAGCAGGAGCCTGGGGTCTCCCATCTTGTCCTCAGGTAATGGCTTTTAGTTCCCAGGGTACAATCAAGTCACTCTTTCCTTAGTGTGTGTGTACGGAATACAGAATGCCTTCTATTCTCCAGGCCTAAAGAAAACAGGCGTTGGCATGAGGCATCCACATTTTCTTTAATGAACTAAACGGCCCAACCTGAAATTCAAGTGCTAAACTTTCAAGAGCAAACAAAAGGCTCGTGTTCCAGTCCAGTTCACTGAAAGCAAGTGACTTTTATATCAGCCTCAAATCCTGGGGGTGTTTACTTTCTTATTCTTCTCTTATCAGCACGGTTGGGGGTCAGTTCCACAGGTAAGCAAGGGAAGCAAACTGAGCATATGACACTTCAGATGGGAAGAAAGGAAATCTCTGAGACTCTTACTCGGCACCCTATGTGTTTCCAAATGCTTTCTCTCTTCTCTCTGCTGTCCTTGAAATCTGGGGAATCAGGCATTTTGAACAGCTGAACAGGCAATTCAGTCTTTGGAATGAAATCTTCCAAATCACTGCCACGAATGATGACTCCTTCCTATAAAGAATTCCCTAAGAAGTGCACGTGAGGGTGAAGCCAGATTTCACTCCTCAAGCAGTCCCTTGCTTGTCCCTTCCCTCGGAAGAACTGTAGTCTGTGACAGTCTAGGTATCACATAGACTATAGTTCTGCCTACGAAAACATGTATTATTTATGAGAGGTGCAACTGGCTGTTTTGGGTTCTTTTGCATAACAAAATAATAAAAAGAATGGGAAAGCTCATGTCCCAAACTGGGGGTGAGCTTCTCCAAGGTAAAGCAAAGTATTTGATGATATAAAAAGAGGCATGTGGTAGATTTACATCGAAGCTATTTTAAGATGTTATAAAATTAGTTCCCTAAACATAATTTTTCTCTTCTTTGCTAATTGACAACTTGCAGTACCTCTCCATGTTAATAATTAGACAAGGTTGCAGTCAGAAGTGACATTTCTATTAGACAGAGAGGCGTAAACAGAGCAAGAATGAAGCGTGTCTTGTGTACATATGGGAGGGAAAATGAGGTCAAGAGTCCATAAAAGCTTTGGTAATATTTGATCAGCAGTGTTTGTGCCTTCTCTTTCCTGGACTGCAACTAACAGAAATTTTTCTCTTATCGAAAAATGATAAAAGAAAAAAAATAGAAAGTGACTCAGTTATGCAAACTTCAAGATAAGGTGTAAAAGAATCTGATGCAGGAAAAAACACACATTGCTTTTATCTTATAAGCATGTCTAGTTCATTAAGACTCAGAAACACAAACATAATAAGACCAGAAATAAAATCATGACTTTCAGAAGTCTAGAAGTAGTCATTTATGGTGATTTCTTTAATTAGGAAATAACACCAAAAACTTCATTTACCATTTTAGTGAAAGTTGTTTTCTGAAGTTTTGAAAATAAAGGAAGATGACAAATAGTTCTCAGCCTCGAATTTACAGCTGTTTGGCACCACTTCCAGAAACTGCCATTCCAGCCAAGAAACTTAACACAAGATTAATGGACTGGAAGACCTCTTGTAGAGAAAGCCTAGGTTTAACCAAAAGGTGCTGCTATACACACACGGATGCATCCATGTTGACACTGCTGGGATCCAGTTCTGCACCTACTTCCTCTGAAAAACACAGCCTATCAGCCCGAATTCTCCTGCAGTGAGAACTTAGATAATCACATGCTTTGGGCCTAAACTGACATCCATTTCAGAAAATCGATTTCCCATTCAACTGCTTGTCAAAAATAGGACACTAAAGTATTGATATTTACTAATTCAAATAATGAAATAACCCATCTGTGTATTTCTATATGGGCACCTGCGATGAAGCACATAAGCCAATGATCACCTGAGCCTTGCTAAAGGTAGAGCTTTTAAAAACAGATTCTGGCCTCCCCCTTAAATTCTGGATTCAGTCCATAGGGCAGAGCCCAGCAATCTGCATTTTAACGAGCTCCTGGGTGCTTCTGACGCACTGTAAAGTCTAAAACTCACAGACTGGAGTAGTAACTCTCAACCATCGTCAGTGGGGGAGCTGTTGAAAGTCTAGATGCCCTCACCAGACTCCACACCAATTAAATCCTAATCTCTGAGGCTGAGCCCAGCCAGGTACAGGCAGTGTAAAGTTCACAGGGATTCCCCAAGCAGCCAAGGCTGAGAACCACTGAGGTCAGTGCAAAGGGATGCTACTTATTTAAAAACCATACGTTATCTGGAGAATTTCCTCCATCAAGAGAATCTGCTTCCCTCAACACCTCCAGTATTTTTAAATCACTTTTACTAAGTTAGCTGGATTGTGTATTCCTCTAAAATTCCTTTCTCGCTATAAAGTCTGCTCATCACATTAGACCACCACACGAGGACAAGAACTGAGCTCTTACCCCCTTTCCACCCAGGGAGTAAATGATCAAGGCCTGCAATTTGAAAGTGGACCTGTTTTGCAGCAGCCCCAACACTATATGGCTCAGATATCCATTACCCACTCTGCAAGGATTTTTAGCAAATGATTTGTAATGACTTGGGTGCGTCACACAAGGTACATGTGACAGCCTTCCCCTTCTATATCCTCAAGGGTTGTCACCTTGTGCAGAGAGGACAGAGGAGGCATGATCAGGCTGCAAGGTGACACCATCCACACTGCATCCCACTTTCCCACTGTCTTTAACCAACATTCCTTGAAGCTGGGGAACCCAGAGCAGGCACAGGAAGATGCCTCCATGAAAAAACATCTCCCCCTCGGACTGCATTAACTAGAAGCTAAACTGCTTCAACAAAACTCTTTTAAAAGGCAAATACCATCAAAAGAAGCCTCATTCACCAAGGAGTGTTGCTTTCATCCACTGATCACAACTGGAGTGTTGAGTGGGATGGTGTTTGTTTGATCCAGAGCAATGGGCACACTGTTTTGAAAAGAACTGAATCCACTGTCAATATTTTAAAACTCTAATTCCAGGCGTTGCATGAAGACTTGGAAGAGCTGGCAGCATTGGCCTGCGTCCTGCAGGCAGTCAGCACCCAGTGCCTAGCAACTGCCCCTTCAGATGGCCCCGTGCGCTCCAGCTGGACACAGGCCCACAGCTCCCCAGTGCCTTATGCCTCGGCGGCTTCACTGCTCCTCACTGCTGTCTGCAGAGCCAACTCTTCTTTCATCAGTAACTCACCCTGAAGGGGCAGAGCTGGTGACGGCTTCGTCATCACCGGTCTGGTCTACTACACATTGAGCCATGAGACCTTAGATAGTCCTCTTGGAGCCTTATTTTCCTTAGCATTACTATTTTAACCGAAGAGTGGTGGCCTTTTTGTGGTGTCTATAAATATTAGAAGACACTGAAGTTGAACATAAAGCATTTGGAAATGATGGAGCAGTAAGCACAGGGAAACCATCACTAGCCAATCCATGCAACACAGCAACTCAGAAACCTTGAGTCATGCTTGGGAGGGATGCCACGGAGGGAGGTCTGGTGGGATGGGGCTCACAGACTCATTTGAAGGCAATCTGAGGAATCCAGGTGGTAGCCCCGTCTCCAGCACTGAGAAAAGCTTAATCCTAACGAAGGCTCCTACCACGGCAAGTGTGCCAGAGGAAACCAAGAGGCTACAAGTTCTTGAATTCAAACGAAGAGGCTACAAAAAGCATCCTCACAACTGAGCCTAATTCCCTGGTCACTTCCAGTCTGACCCCTCCAATTGTGAGCAGGGTCTCCTGATCCACACCTGGTCTTTCTCTAACAGGAAGAAATACAGGAGGATAGAAAGACAAAGAGGAGGGGCGAAGACAGTCACTTATTTCTTCCCCATTCCCTTCCCTACTCCCATTCCCCCATAGACTTGTATCTCCTCTCCCTATATTATCAGTTTAGTAGGATATTTGCATTTTGGCAGGATGTCCCCTTTCCAGGGCCTATCAACTAAGTCGAGGAGACAGCAGATGGCCTGCTACACAGCTCATTTGAGTACATATTCGAGACAATAATCAGCTACAGATTGACTTGGCACCAGCCACCACAGGAGGAGAGGCCAGGCATTTCTAAAGTCCGCCACGTTCCCATGACTTTGCCTTCACTTGCTTTGCCAATAGAAAGAGAATATTTTAATCTCACAATAATTTTGTTTTGGAAGGAACCCTAGATTTCATAAGCAGTCCATCTATATCTTCAGAAGAACTGCCAGCCAATGTGAATTCTGGGGAACTTCTCTGCATTAGCAACCCTTCGTTAATGAGATTTCCTGCTATTTTTCTGTGCAACCAGGGACTGGAATGTATAGATATCAGTTAATGCTCTTTCCATGGTGACTGCAAGGAGAGACATCGTCAATGCCCTGCCAAAACCCCCTGCACGCTGTGATAAAATTTGTTTCATCAGTGCAGTGATGTGTCCAGACATGGAAGCACGGTCGGCCTGAGATGACCAGCTTGCTGGTGTTTGCTGCTTTCCTTTCCTCCTTCCAAAAGCCCAACCAATGTGTCCAACCCATCCTTGTTCTTCTTATTCCAAACGTCAGTCTACAATTTTGCTTTGTGTTATTTTGTTTTTGTATTAGTATTTGTCACAATCAGCCGGGTTTGGGCTATGCTAGTTTTGTAGTCATCACTACTTACACAATTGATTCTCCTCACCTTATTTTTGGTAGATCCTTTAAATTTAAAGTCTGAGCTTATTTATTTAGAAAATCTCCTTACCAATAACTATGTATCTCCCTCTACTTTTCCTGTTTAATTGGAGCATTTGGGGCATTGCTTACTGCCTCAATTTTTGGAAGCACTACTTTGTTGAGTCATATCATCTTGGAGATATATAGATTCTACTTTCTTAAAGAACAAGAATGGCTTAATAGTTGACTACAACTCTATAATGAGATAGCTGAGATGCAGTTCCAAGAACTCTTAATGAAATGCTGAGACAGAGAGACAGAAGTTCAAATCTCAGTACTGCCACTAGATGCTGTGTGACCTCAGGCAAAGTGCTTACCTTCGCTGGGTCTCAGTTTCATCATTGGCAAAATAGAGAGAATAATGCTGACCTCTTAGGGTTCTTGGAAGAATGAACTGAGATAACACATGTAAAGAGCTTAACACAGTGCCTGCCATATGGTAAAGATAAGTGTTCATGTACAAATAGGCGTAGCAAGTAGCAATAATAAAAATAATAGCAACAGTGGAAACAGGAAAATAAAAGAAGAGAGGAAAAAAGGAAAAAGAACAGTACATTTAAAATGGTAGGTCTGGGTTCAAGCACAAACCTCTGGTTTCAGGAAGTCAGATTTGAGTTCCTCATCATTTTACTTCTTTTCTAGACATAGAACATCACACATTCAGCTTTCTTTGGAGGTCCAGAAGCTCAGAAGGTAAATCCCTTCAATCTGTAACCCGAGTTAGTGCCATTTTGCCTTTCTCCAATTAACCTGCTGCAATGACCTGCAGAGAGGCATTTCACCATTCCCAGCTTTACTTTCCCCAAGTATAAAATGGGGGGTATTGGAAGATGATCCCTCAAGCTCCTCTGCCTTTGCTCCTGAGAGCTGCATCCTCAAGTCAGATTCTGCTCTGGACGGAGGATGGGGTTGTGATTCTTCAGTGTTTTGCTTCAACCCCTCAGAGAAGCCCCAGAGGCAGAGTTGTCTCTCAGAGTTCTGTCTCACGTTCTTCTTTCTCTACAGCCTCGAAACTCCTTTGTCATGCTCTCAATTGCTCGCCTTCCAGGCTGCCAGGACCTCTGCAACATCCTGGGAGTAACCAAGGAGCTCTGGTGGTGCTTTCTGGAGCACCCGTGACCTCAGGCCCTTTGAGATCCTTTGTGAAAAGTCTTTCTGGAATTTCCATGGCACATTGCCTGCCAGTGCTCAGCAAATGTGGATGGGGTCTTCCTGGTAAGCACTGTTTTCCCAGACATAGTGAAGAGCACCTGCCTTTGGCCAAAACCAATGAAGAAATGAACCCACGGGGCCATCAGCTCTTCCTCTTCAGAAATCCAAGCGTCTTTATTGCTTCTACCACACGTGAAAATTGGATTCAGAAGAGCCAGTGGCACTGGGTATAGTTTGAATGTGTCCCCCAAGTTGATGTGTTAAAAATTTAATCCCCAATGCAACAATGTTGAGATGTGAGACCTTTAGAGGTGATCAGATCATGAGGGCTCTGCTTCATGAATGAATTTATGCAGTTATTGTGGAAGCTGGTTCCAGATTAAAAGGATGAGTTTACCTCGCTTTTTCTCTCTCTCTTTTTCTCAATCTCTCTCTCTCTCCCTTCCTCCCTCCCTCCCTTTTGCTCCTTCCTCCCCTTCTCTCTCTCTTTGTCTCTCTCTCTTCCCCCACCAGCCCTCTTGCCTTCTGCCATGAAATAACACAGTAGGAAGGCCATAGCTAGATGCTGGTGACATGGTCTTGGACCTCCCAGCCTCCAGAACCATAAGCAAAATAAAATTTAATAGTTCATAAATTACCCATTCTCAGGTATTCTACTATAGCAGCAAAAAGTAGACGAAGACAGCAATCCTCATTTCCCAGATATCAAAAACAAGCCTTAAGTGTTGAGTCATTTGTCACACGTCTCAGTAAATGGGACAGCCAGGACTGGTCAGCCATACCCCCTGACTCCCAGCACAGTGCTCATGATCACACAGTAGTTATTCTGCATGCCTTGTCATCCAATGACCCACCATGCCTACTGTGTGCCAGGATCTGAGTCGGGGCCCAAGAGCCAGTGGAGAGAAAATAGACTCTTCTCCTGCAGAGGTCAGCATCAGAATAATCTATAAACAAATCAGCACAGTGCAATACAAAAAGTAAAGTGCCAGTATCACAGATGTGTATGGAGGGCTCTGGGGGAATCTGGAGAAGCACCTGGGATTTGAAGATAGGACAAAGAAGCTCCAAGGAGGAAAAGGGGAGACAGGCATCTTAAACTAAATAAAGAACATATCCAAAATGGTGCCAAAATCCATGCCATTGTGGGGAATGGAAAGAAGGTCTGTGTGACTATCACAGAGGGGCTGAGCAGGGAATGGACATTGACATCCATTGTGTAAGAACACACCAACACACCACTCCAACCTTAGGGACCCAAATGACAATCATTCATGTGCTCATTACTCTGTGGGTTATAACATGGGCTGGGCTCAGCTGGGCAGGTTGTCTGCTCCTCCTGGTGCTGGCTAGGCTCAGTCATGTGTCTGCGGTCTAGGGGAGGAGGGGCGCTGGCTGGTGGGCTGACAGCCTCACCTGAACATCTGGTGGCGTGTGCTGGCTGATGGCTGGGCCTCTTGCTTCACATGGCCTCTCATCCTCCAGGAGGCTAGACAGAGCATCTTTACACGACAGCAAAACGTCCCACAAGGGCAAGGTCTAGCCTTGGACATCACGCATATCTCTCTGCAAGACTGCTGGACAGCACAAGTCACAAGGCCAGCCCCAATTCAGAGAATAGGGGGAGTCAAGCCAAGATGCAATAGGGAGGCACAGTTCCCTGGGACCAGGAACACTACTACCCACCCCAGAGTGGAAGGAAATGGTGTCAGCGCAGGTGTTCACACTGTATCTTCTTAAACTCAAAAGCATTCAAGGAGCTTAAAATCATATTTATCTTTGTGCACTCAACTGCAACTGCCATAATTCTTTCTCACACAGTATGTGTTTAATAAATTTGTGTGGATTGATTGACTAAATTCTCACAAATGCATGTACTGATAAGTTTAGGAATTGGAGTTTACCAGGAAAGAATGTCCAAAGGTATAGTTACTAAAGAACAAAAAGTCTCTTTTGCTTACAAAATGCTTCTAGACAACGGAATAGGAACATGATCTTTTCACAAAGAAGGACCCAAGATCTGCCCTGAAATTCACCAGTAACAAATCTCCAGGTGGATCGTCACCCTCCTTCCATTATCCAACCTTCACTCCAAATCACATCATTTGTCATGAAGAAAGTAAAAAAGTTTAAGAGGTCAGCACTTGTTTTAGGTTCTATAAAAATGCTGAGCAAGTCATCATGCCTGGGCAGAATCCTCTTTAAATCATTCTTTAAGCTTAATATACAGCAAACTGTCTTCACTCCGCAATGGCAGCAGACTTCTGCTTCAATCTGTCTTCCAGATTTGGGCACCTGACATGCTATTATTTGATGAATTACACTTGGCAAGATTTATTTCCTTCTGGACATTGTGCTTTAAATTAAGCAAAACAGTATGTCAGGTGGTTACATCGACAATCTCAACTTCCTTCAGGTGTAAATAATGTAGAGACTTTGAGTTAGAAAATGACTCAATTCCTAACATTCTTTTCTATAAAAATATTATATAATTCTCTATTCAAATAACTACTGTGGCAGTGATAGTCATCAAATATTTCAGGGTCCTCTCCTTTCATCATGAGGTAAGAGAACACACCCATGCTTTCTCATTGAGTGTGGCCATGTGACTTCTGGACAATGAAAGTGGGCTCAACTCCTTGTGTTGGTTCTTGATGAAAGCCTTGAGATCCAGTCCTTAATTTGTGACAGCCTCTTCCTCACCAATGTGACTGCAGTTTTCCACACAGTGGAGGCTTCATTAGCTTCGGTCCTGGAGTTAAGACACATAAGGACAAGACTCCAACTAACTTATGTTCACTACTGGGGCTGTTTGTTACAGTGGCATGACTTTTCCCATCCTGACTCAATATAACTATGATGAACATATGGCTCATCCTCAACTGCTGTGTCTTTGTTCCATCACCTGAACCGCAAAAAGGTAAAAACTGAAGACCACCAGGTGGACACAGAACTACAGGAGGCCTGCCCTGCATCCCTCTTCCCTCTCCCCACGAGAATCCCCACACTACTCAGGGCATCGATGTGTCTCTTCTCCATGCTCTGGGGTGGAGTGAGGGTCCCTGTGGCAGTCGGGATGATGAGAAGTAAGCAGAGCCCCTTGCAGGTAGCTCACAGGGATGCTCGTTTGGAGGCCAGTGAAGCAGGAGTGCACCCCATTTTGCTTCCCTTCCCTTCCCCTTGCCTGAACCCTGAACCTGGTGGATGCAGCTCTGGCTGACACCCTAAGGAGGGGCACAGAACCCAGGGGAGCCTGGGTCTACAATGTCACTGAGGAGCTGCCATGTGAGCACTGTCCACACATGGCCCCACTTCTGGATGAGAAGAATATGAACCTTTAACTTGTGTAAACTGCTGTCTAAGGGGCTTCCATTTCTAGCACCCCAATGCAATGCCTATTGAACTTCCAAGGAGCAGGGGAATCCCCCAGGGCAGGTCTGGGGAATTTGTTTATGGGAAGTTAATGACCCAGAGAAAATAAAAAATCAATGAAATGTTTCATGAGAATAAAAATTCCCTCTGGCTAACGTATTTGGTGTATTTTGTAGCAACGATCGGGGAGGGTGTAAAGGTGCAACTCTTATTGTTCTTAAGATAGGAAATAAGCACAAACTACTCCTCATTTAATATAACGGTTCAGATATTTTAATTTCATATTATATTTTGGGGAAATGAAGGGAAAGGAAAAAAAGGTAAAAAAGAAGGGTACTCAAATGTCCACTGACGGATGAATGAATACAGGCCATGTTATACACACAATGGAAGAGTATGCAGCCTTCAAAAAGGACGTACATTCTGGCAGGGTGAGGGGGCTCACTCCGGTAATCCCAACACTTTGGGAGGCCGAAGTGGATGGATCACCTGAGGTCAGGAATTTAAGACCAGCCTGGCCAACATGACAAAACCCTGTCTCTACTAAAAACACAAAAATTAGCCAGGCGTGGTGGCAGGCGCCTGTAATCCCAGCTACTTGGGAGGCTGAGGCATGAGAATTACTTGAACCCAAGAGGTGGAGGTTGCAGTGAGACAAGATCATGCCACTGCACTCCAGCCTGGGAGACAGAGCAAGATTACACCTCAAAAAAAAATGAAGTACATTCTGACACATGCCTCAACATGGATTAACCTCAAGGACATCATGCTAAGTGAAGTAAGCAGGTCACAAAAGCACAAATATTGTACGATTCTACTCATGCGATGTATGTAAAGTAGCCCAAATCACAGAAACAGAAAGTAGACTAGTATCTGCCAAGGGCTAGAGCAAGGGGGAACTTGTGTTTAACGGGCATGGAGTTTCAGTTTTGCAAGATGAAAAAGTTCTGGAGAAGTGTTGTACAACAATGAGTATACCTGACACAATGGACTGTATGCTTTAAAATGTTTAAATGGCAAAATTTAATGTTATGTGATTGTAACCACATATTAAAATAAATTTTCAAATAAATTTTAAAGTGTCAAGGGCAGGCTGGGCGTGGTGACTCACGCCTGTAATCTCAGCACTTTGGGAGGCCAAGGTAGGTGGATCACCTGAGGTCAGGAGTTCGAGACTAGCCTGGTCAACATGGAGAAACCCCGTCTCTACTAAAAAAAAACACTAGGGAGGCTGAGGTAGGAGAATAGCTTGAACCTAGGAGGTGGAGGTTGTCAGTGAGCTGAGATCGCGCCACTGCACTCCAGCCTAGGCAACAGAGCAAGACTCCACCTCAATAAAACAAACAAACTAAAAAACAGAAATAAAAGAATAGAAAAAGAAAAAGATTCAAGGGAAGAGGAGAGAGAAGACCTCACAAACCAAGGGGGTGGGGGCAAAAGAAGCAGATGAGGCAGAGGAAAGGCGAGATAGTAGGCATGAAGGATAGGGGCCCTTGTGAGGAGTGGGCATACAAGTGTCTGGTGACACTGGATCACTCACTGGGGCATCAGGCATCAAAGGTATACACCAAAGTCCTTTCTAACACCTGAGACTGTTGCAGACATTTGCTGCTCACTGGTCTCAGTTCAAAAAGAACCATGGAGTGATTCTTGGAGTTCAGAGATTCTGACAGCCTGAGCTGACTAATACCTAGGAGGGGCTCAGCAAAGATCTTTCAAATCAATCAATGACTAGATAGTGCTAATCAAGTTTAAGTCGTCCTACATCCTGCTTTTGAGAGCGTTCTGGGAGGGCCCACAGCTGCAGAGAAAGTCCAGCAGAGTAGCTACTAGTCATGGTTGCTAGTGAAATTTAACTTTAACTAAAATTTAAAAATATTAAAAATTTACCTTTTTGGAAACACTAGTCACATTTCATGTGCTCAGCAATCACATGAGGCTAGCTATTACCACATTGGGCAGCACAGAACGTTCCCATAACTGCAGAAAGGTCTATGCATAGCACTGGTGTAGATGCTACCCTACCCTACCCAACCCTACCCTACCCTACACTACCCTACCCTACCCTACCCTGCCCTGCTCTACCCTGCCCTGCCCTACTCAACCCTGCCCTACCCTACCATACCCAACCCTGTCCTACCCAACCCTACCCAACCCTACCCAACCCTGCCCTACCCAACCTATGCTGCCCTTCCCTGCCCTACCCAACCCTACCCAGTCCTACCCTACCCTACCCTACCTTGCCCTACCCTAGCCTAGCCTATCCTGTAATAAAAAGAAGCCTATCCGGGGCATTGGAAACTCTAGAGTACCAGAGGTGATACACAACCTCTGCATTAATTTCTTCATTTGTAAAACAAGGATAATAGTTCATATAACTTATAGGGTTAAGTGGATTAAATTAGATAATACAGATCAAGCACAAAATCCCTGTCTTACAGTAAAGGCTCCAAGAATGCCAGTTGTCATTTTGTTGGGGAGAAGAAGGAGGAGATAGCTGGCACACACACACACACACCTGTGATTTACCCTCTCCACCCACAGAGTGGGAACAATTTCCAACAAATGACTGAAATGGGAGCTACCTCCCTGGTGCCCCACTGGGTAGAGGCCCTATGGGCAAGTTCCAGGCAATCTGATTTCTCCTTTTCCACCTGCCTATCAGGAGTCTGCCCACAGGGAGCACTGCAATCATGCTTTCAGTGTGTGGGAGCCCGAATGGGCAGGTGCAGCTCACAGAGTGGGCTCTAATTGAGCCCCTTGTTAGCTCTGGCAGGCTGTCCAACGAATCCAATGAAGCAATGAAGTGGTCCACAGAAGGGAACTACTGCCCAAGTCAACAGAAACCCCCCTCCATCACCGCCATTCCCTGCAATGACAGGTAACAAACAGCAGAAACCAAGAGACCAGCTAGTACCAATGAACTGTTCATTTTCGTCGAAAGGGACGTTGGTGTACAATGACCACCTTACACCTTGTGTATCTGTACTCACACGGCTATGTGTGTGTATGCCTACGTGTATTTATGTATGCGGAGCATATTATCAAGTGATTCTGAGATCCTGTATGCATTGAAGATTTTTTAGTTGCAAAGCTTATTTAACTAGATCCCTTCATTTCTTTTTCAGCCTGCTTTATTTATTCTGTCCTGTTGATCTGTGGGTATATCCTCAGGGTGTGCAGTGCAGTCCAGTAGGCTGCTCTTGACAAGACAGCATGATTCATTTTGGTTAGTATCTCCTGGGACGCTTCAGGGAGAGGTGCTGACAGGCCAAGATGCATACCCACTGTGCAGGTAAGATGCCAGTCCCTAAGAAATTCCATGACCATCACGTGAAACCAGACAGACCGCGAGCTTCCTGCAGCTCTCAAGGGCTGGCAAGACGATGAGACTGTAACAAGCTAACTGCCCATTACTATGCTGGGCAGGACCGCACAATGCTGATGATCAAAATTGAAATGAAAGATCTGTTAGAGCTGAGCAAGTAAAAGAAGGAAAACACCCAAAAGATTCCAAACTGACTTATCCAACAAGAGACATACCTGGCTAAAGGATTAGGTTTTTGTTTATTGGTTTTGTTTGTTTGTTTGTTTTCAGACAGTCTCACTCTGTCGCCCAGGCTGGAGTGCAATGGCATGATCTCGGCTCACTGCAACCTCTGCCTCCTGGGTTCAAGTGATTCTCAAGCCTCAGTCTCTCAAGTAGCTGGGACTACAGGCCACACCTAGTTAATTTTGTAATTTCAGTAGAGACAAGGTTTCACCATGTTGGCCAGGCTGGTCCCAAACTCCTGACCTCGAGTGATCCACCCACCTTGGCCTCCCAAAGTGCTGCAATTATAGGCACGAAACACGGCACCCTGCCAAGGATTAGGTATTTTTTAAAATCCAATACATTTTTCTTTTAATGGATCACTTCTCCATGAGTAATGTTTCAACAGGAGGGGCATTCTGTAAGAGACAGAAAAAAAATCTCCTAATGACTGTCCCAAGATGATTTGTCAACAAAAGCTATGGACATTTAATATTATTTTAAATTCATCATTTCTTAATCCGCATGGTTTTACAGCTCACAAAAGAGGATGTTTGAGTCACAGAAAGAAAGCCATATTTTCTTTATGAGATGAATCATCTAATTTGGAAGGACGAGGAAGGCAGCAGATGAAGCGGAGAGAGAACAGGACCGGAAGGCATGGGACAAAGGGTCTCCCCTGGCAGGGCCACAGTGGGAAAGACGTGGGTTTGCAGACTCTTCTAAGAGGGGTCTGTCTGAGCACTCCTCACAGGGCTGTCTGGGCAGATGCATGGCTGCCAGGTAACACTTGCTTTGAACAAAGGTTCTGAGCCCAGAGGTTTGAAAACCACTGGCTTTACAATGCCAGGCGCTGAGCTTCAAGGATGTTGTGGAAGAGCTTTTCCTCCCGTCCTGCAACACCGCCAAGATGGAAGGGGAAGGCGAAGGGCCAGGCTGCCCTCCTCTTTTCAGTCCTTTACAAGATATGAATCCCTGGAGGCCAAGGGGAAAGCTGAAGGTCACCTGCCCACCTCCGGGTTCCCTGATGACACATCTCAGAGAAGCTCTTCTCTCCCACCCCCAGCTGCAGAGCTGGCTTCTCAGGGAACATGCTCGAGGCAGCCCAGAAAAGGCTCTGCCCAGCAGGTGCAACTCTTGTCTATTCTCACTCCCTACTGGAAACAAGGACCGGGAAAAGCAATTCCAAACCTGAGGAGGGCATTCTTTGTCCTGAGGATATGGGCTGAGAAGCCACACAGGCCTCAGCTGGAATGTTCTCCAGCAAGCTGCTGGAGCGGGAAGTACCACGGCCTTGTACCATGACCATGAGCGAAAGACCTCACCTCTCAGAGACCAAATCCCACTCTGTGAAAGGGCAGCTGAGGCTACTCCACAGGGTTTCGGCAGGAGACCGCCACCATCCCCATGCTCTGCCAATTCCCCACACTCCTCCTGCCACTAACACGATCGGGTCAGACTATAGCTTTCACTGCTGTGGCCAGAATGCTGATCCATATGTGGCTTCCCACAGACATCGAATAAATCCATGATTCAAAGACAGCAAATGCCCATGGCAGGCAGCATGCATGGTGGGTACGGACACACACACATGGGCACCCTCCCAGCTCTGTGAGCTTTGACAAAGGAAGCTTGGGCAAAGTACCTCGCCTCTCTGCACCTGTTTCCTCATCCATAAAATCAACATAATATTTGTACCAAACTCACAGCACTGTTGTGAAGATTAAACGAGGTAACACAGGAAAAAGCACTTAGAATAATGCCAGCCCACACAGGTGCTGGGCCGCGTAAGTCATTATTAACTGCATGTCCGCCCAGAATGTCCTTCTATTTTTGGGTGCTGCATCACTGACCACTTTCAGTGACGGAGATTAGAATACAAATAAACAGCTCTTCATCCGTCCCCAAGCAGTAATTACCATGGTGGCATTTACTCTTGCTTTTTCCTTCATAATACTTCATTTTCTCATTTGTCTTTTTAGGAATAAAACGGTATCTTTTTTCCTATGATCTATGTTAGAGGAAGTAAAAGACAAAACAAAACAGAAGAAGGAATAAAACAGTATCTACTGACAACACATAGTAGTGACTACTTCCATTCCTTTAAATAATAATTTTCCCGTGCAATTGTTGAATCATATTGATGTGGAACTCACCTACCTTTTAGTTAGCTGGTAATGTTTTGATAGTATGTTAAAGCATACTAGTAAATCGTACTTGCATGATTACATATTTGTTCTTAACAATAAGTTTTTAAATGCTTCATGAGTTTTTAAATTTCGCTTTTTCTGTTGTTGTTTGTGTTACTAATATTTCTTAAGGAAGAATATCAGATGGCCCCAGAATGTCATTCTCATCCAGTCTCTGTGTCTGTGACAGAGAAGGAAAAGAAGTAAGGCAAAAGAGAGGGCAGATCTGTTGCTTAAAAGGTCAAGACAAGGCTTAGCTGGGACCTGATTGTCTGACTGAATGTCTGCTTAAGAACGTGCTCGATTACGGAAGTGCCCTAACAGGATGGCTAGATCAGGAACTGGGTTTTCTGGGTTCATGAGGTTTAGAAATAAGGAACTTCCTTTGCTGAGAAAAAGGGATGTTATATAATCCCCCGAGTCCTTAAGTCATGACATTGAGGCTTTCCTTGAGGACAGCAGGGTGATGAGACCCCGGTGCACACCCAGATGGCTTTCTCCACCTCTTTGCTCAAGGCTCTGAGAGGCTTACGCAGGGTTCCTCCACAGTTCTAGAAAGTCCCTTGGCACCCAGAACCCTCTCCAGAGATCCAGGGGCCTCTGCAACAGAAGCCATCATTAAATTCTCACTGCAGATTGTGGCAGAAAACTTGCCACCAGCAGGGTTTCCCTTTAGTGACCTCCAGAACTGGCTGAAGCCAAGGGCCTTCTGCTGTCTCATCTCAGACCTCCGTGCGGGTAGGGAAAATGGCTGCATGGCCTCAGCAGGAGACAACATCAGCTTCCTTCCTCCCTCCAGAGCAGTCAGGCTGAGGCCAGCTGATGGCGCTTTGCTCATTTGGGTCCAGGTTGCCATGGAGATCAGCGGTCTCCCTAGATGCCTCCCGACTATAGGAGCAACTAGCACATTACTGCCGAGGGATCTACATGAGCGCCCTAAGTTCTACTGTGACGGGGGCTTCGTGTGGAAGGCCAACGGTGGTCCAGTCCATCTTCCAGCTTGACTCAGAGACAGCGTTCCAGCATAGTCACCATTATGTCTGGAGGTAAAAATTCTTTAAACTGAATTTCCTAGATGAAGAAAAGAAGACTTTTTGTTTTTTGGTATTACATTTTATTTTTACTGCTTCTTCCAGTATTGTACGATCCCATAACGACTGCTATTCAGCTAAAAACATGCCTCGAGGCATTGCAGAAGATGAGAATAATAATTTGAAAAACTGGAGTCAGCAACACGAACTCTTGAAAGCATGAGTATAAAAGCATTCAAGAAATAACTTCCTCTGGTTTCCTTGGACTTGTTTAAGAGATTACTAATGGCAATATCAAGTGGAAATTTTAATGGATCAGTAGGTCTTTATGAACTTAGTTCCTTAGATGAAAATCAAATTACTGCCCATGATTTATGCCTTAGAACAGGATTGCTGACCTAGGGTCTGGGAATCTGCTGAGACTGTGGGCTTATGCACTGAATATTTGAGAGGATTTTTCTGAAGAGGGGAGCATATACCTCTCAACTACTCTCCAAGGAGGCCCCCAAATGTTAAATTTAGAGTTTGCTTAGTTGACAGCAGAGTTTGCCGATTGTTCTAGTGAACAGGTAAAAACTCAGTGAAAAGCGCGCTGGGAATGCTCTCCTGCTTCCCCCTTCTGCCCACAAGCCACCTGTCTCATTCTTTTTCTTCCACTTTCTCTCCCTATTGCCCTCATCTGTGGAATAATGAAAATAAATATTGAGGCCAGGCACAGTGGCTCACGCCTGTAATTCCAGCACTTTGGGAGGCCCAGATGGACACATCACTTAAGGTCAGGAGTTTGAGACCAGCCTGGCTAACAGGGTGAAACCCTGTGTCTATTAAAAATACAAAAATTAGCCGGGCATGGTGGCACGTGCCTGTGATCTCATCTACTTAGGAGGCTGATACTCAACAATCACTTGAACTCAAGAGGCGGAAGTTGCAGTGAGCCAAGTTCGTGCCACTGCACACCAGCCTGGGCAGCAGATTGAGACTCCATAAAAAAAAAAAAAATTTAAAAAAAAACAAGGAAAAGAAAAAGAAAATAAATTGAGCACCCTAAGTGCCAGACATCGTGCTTAGGGCTGGGGATACAGGGACAAACAAGACAGGGCCCATCTCCTTAAGGGGCGGAGAGTCGAATGAAAGAAAAGATAGCATGAATGGTTAACTAAATGCACACATTATTATCAAGAAGCATATGCACAGGATGATGGCAAAGGCAGAAAGATTGCTGTGTAGATATCAGATATTTCCAATCACTCCACCCCACCCACACGACAGGCACAAGACAAGGAAAAAAATACTCAGGTCTGACGAGTGAGATTTTGCTTGGTTTTCTGCCTAGTTGGCCAGCTGGAACTTAAATATCAACAATGTTAGGGCTGGGCATAGTGGCCTGTAATCCCAGCACTTTGGGAAGCCAAAGCAGGCGGATCACGAGGTCAGGAGTTCAAGACTGGCCTGACCAACATGGTGAAATCCCGTTTCTACTAAAAATACAAAAATCAGCTAGGTGTAGTGGCGCACACCTGTAATCCCAACTACTCGGGAGGCTGAAGCAGGAGAATCGCTTGAACCCAGGAGGCGGAGGTTGCAGTGAGCCGAAATCCTGCCACTGCACTCCAGCCTGGGCGACTGAGAGACTCCGCCTCAAAAAAAGAAAAAGAAAAATCAACAACGTCAGGACCAGAACAATGTGTCTTCTCAAAAGCAGATTTAAATTCAGAGACAGAAAGTAGAATGGTCACTGCTCAGGGCTAGGAGAAGAGGGAAATGGAGAGTTAGTATTTAATGGATACATAGTTTCGGCTTGGGAAGATGGAGGAAGTTCTGGAGATGAATGGTAGTGATGGCTGCAACACAGCGTGAATGTTCTTAGTGCCACTGAACTGTGCACTTAAAAATGGTTCAAAGGGTAAATATGGCCAGGCTCAATGGCTCACACCTGTAATCCCTACACTGCAGGAAGCTGTGTAGGAGGATCGCCTGAGGCCAGGAGTTTGAGACCAACCTGAGGAACACAAGAGACCCCATCTCTACTAGAAATCTAAAAAAAAAAAAAAAAAAAAAAAAATTAACTGGATGCAGTGGGGCATGCCTGTAGTCCTAGGTACTTGGGAGGCTGAGGCAGGAGAATCACCTAAGCCCAGAAGCTGGAGGTTGCAGTAAGCTATGATCGCACTACTGCACACTAGCCTGGGCGACAGAGCAAGACCCTGTCTCAAAAAAAAAAAAAAGTATATTTTACAGCGTGTACATTATGTAACAATAAATAAAATTATTTTAATTGATTTTTTTACTGTCAGTACTTGATAAAAAGAGATGCCACCAGTGCGTATGTCTGCCAGGGTGCTTGAGAAAATTAGTATGTGGGCCACAAGTTTCACAGCCCTCATGTACATTAGGTTCTTCCATATTTTCCAGAAAGCGGTGCCCCTGTTACTGGTCAAGCTGGCACACTCCTTCCAGCTGCAGACATCCCTCCCTTGGCCTCTTTGGGATGGGGTCAGTGGGATTGGGACTGAAGTCCTAGGTACAGAAAGCCTTGGGCTGTGGTGTTCTGGGTAGACCAAGCCTCACACTCCCTACTGAGAACTTCCTACCAAGCAGTATCCCCTCCCCACTTGCTGGCCTTGCCAGACTCTGGGCTCCCTACTGGCTCCTGGAAGGTGTGGGACCCCCGGCAGGGCCCTGCCTGAGCCAGGAGGCACAGTCTCATGTTTCCAACACCAGCAGCCTGAAAGGTGAGCTGGCCCAGAACTTGATCTTGGTTATCACAGGGACTCCTCGCCCTCCAAGCCCCTCTGGCTTACTGGCAGCTGAGATTATTCTAGAGTGTAGTTGTTCATCTAGATTTCGACTGCCCACAGGGGCATCTGAGAATCGCATCTGCTGCAGGCTAGACTTTCGCGTGTCTATCAGCACCACCTGCTTCTTGGAGATGACAGCACAGGGTGATGCTTATCTTCGGGTCTCTCCTCCTGGGCTCTGCGGTGACTCTCTACGGCTTAGTTACAGCTTCTCCATGTCCCTATATCAGCCCCTGCACTGTCCTGAGAGAGTTCATAGGCCCCTCACCTTCCCTTAAGGATGCAGGAGGATGTGGCCCTGGGCCAGCCCACTCCCTCCCATCATGGGCCCACGATGAGTCCCTGGGTCCTCTCTCTCTTATCATCAAAAGCTGCTGCTCTGTCCTTCATCCACTGTCACTACTATCCAGGGAGCAGGACAATCTCCCCAGCTCCCCACTTCCTTGCTGGTCCAGGTGACTGGACCTCAGCCTTTAGGTCTTTAAGGACTTCGTCACCAACCTCAAAGGGAAACCAACAGATTGGTTTAAAATCTAAATTAACAGGCATGACGATGTTGCCCAGTTTGAAGAAGCAGGGTTCTGCAGTTTGTAGCTGCTGTCTCCACTGGACTGGAGTGGCACTGGGGAAGAGCTGCCCCTGCTGCTGCCCAAGGTGGGGAGATCCACCAGCTGGGCCTTCTGCCTTCAGAGGACCATCCTTCCACATCTGTCCCCAGGCTAGCCCCCTCCCCAGGGTCAGGGTATATATCCAAGAGAAATAAAAGCATATGACCACAGAAACACTTGTGCAAAAATGTTCCTAGCAGCTTTATTCACAGCAGCCCAAACCAGTGCCCATCAACCAGCATGGCTTGCTACGGCTTGTAGCTATAGTCCATTTCTACAATGGAGCACTACTCGGCACTAACAGCAAACCACTGGTACATAAAATAACCCAGGTGCTGGTGTCATAGGTTGAATTATGACCCCCTCAAATTTGTATACTGACATCCTAACCCCCAGTACCTTATTCGTAAGGTAGCCTTATTTGGAAATTCGGTCACTGTAGATGTAATTAATTAAGACGAGGTCATCCTGCAGTAGGGTACACTCCCAATTCAATATAACAGGGGTCCTTAGGAGGACCATAGGTCCAGGTTCTTAGGGGAAAATCTGGACATAGAGAGGCAGAATGCCATGTGCAGACCACAAGGCAAAGAACTTGCAGGAGCTAGCAGAGAAGCCTGGAACAGATTCTAAATGACACCTTGATCTTGGACTTCCAGCTTCCCAAACTGTGAGGCAACAAATTTCTCTTGTTTGAACCATACAGTCTGGGGTATTTTGTTACAACAGCCCTAGCACACTAATGCGGCTGACCACAGAAGTCTTACACAAAATAGTAAACACTCTCTAGGATCTTGTATGTATGAAGTTCTCAAACATGTTAAAGGAACCTATGGTGAAAAAATCAGAACTGGTTTCCTTTGGAGGGATGGGGGTTGGAACGATTGAGAAGGAACAAGAGAGAACTCTCTAGGGTGAGGGCTAATGATGTGTGATCATCCCAACAGGGGTTCAGGTTACCCAAGGAATGCATCTGTCAAACCTCATCAAAAGACTTGCTGAGGACTTCCGCATTTCACTACATGTAAACTTTACCCAACACAGAAAAAACCAGCAACAAGTACTGAGCTCTAGGAAGTGATGCGCATGATAAAACATTAAAAGGGTGAGGGAGACAGATGCCTGCAATTTACTTTGAAATGCATAAAATAATGAAGATGGTGTGATAGAGGGAAAGATGTAAAATGTTAATTGTTAAATGTTAATTGGATCTGGGTAACAGACACATGGGTATACTTTTTTCTCCCGTTTTCCATACATTTGAAATTTTTCAAAACAAAATGTGAAAAAACGTTACCACGCTGATCATGGTTTCTTTCGGTGCTCTGCTACCAGTCGTACAAATGCATTACTGGGGCTCTAGAAGGCAGGTCATGAAAGCAATCTAAAAGGAGGGGCAAGGGGACATTATTTTGTGCTGAAACGTGCACTATTGGTGATGAGAGTGTTCTTCACTCTACATTCTTTGTAAAACTAATTTAAATTGTGTGAAATGCTTAACTAAAACAGAATAGGGTTTGGGTGGTACTAAGAATTTTTTCTTCATTTCAGAGATAGTGAGGATAACTCAAATCAACAAACTACATTAGAATGAAATCCCCAGCAATCCCGTTACTGGGTATAAACCCCTCCCTCCAAAATAGAAACCATTCTGTTATAAAGATACATGCATGCGTATGTTTATTGCAGCACTATTTACAATAGTAAAGACATGGAATCAACTCAAATGCCCATCAATGTAGACTGGATAAAGAAAATGTGGTACATATACATCATGGAATACTATGCAGCCACAAAAAGGAATGAGATCATGTCCTCTGCAGGGACATGGATGGAGCTGGAAGCCATTATCCTCAGCAAACTAATGAAGGAACAGAAAACTAAACACTGCATATTCTCACTTATAAGTGGCAGCTGAGCAATGACAGCACATGGATACAGGGAGGGAGACAACACACACAGGGGCCTGTCAGGGGGATGGGGGGAGGGAGCGCATCAGGAAGAATAGCTAATGGATACTGGCTTAACATCTAGGTGATGGGATGATCTGTGCAGCAAAACAACATGGCACACATTTACCTGTGTAACAAAACTACACAATCATCCTGCACATGTACCCAAGAACTTAAAGAACAAAAAGAAATCCACTCAGTGGGTGGTGAATTACCAAAGGATGCGTTCTTTACAACCTGCTGTGGAGGGTGGACTTTGTCCAGAGCCCCACAAAACACAGCCAGATCCTGAAACATACACAGGAAACTCAGCTGAGAACCTCAGGTACAGTGCAGGGCAAACCTTCAGTGCATGCTCACCAGGAGCAACGACAGTACTGTGCTCCCGAGACGGCAGCCAAATCCACGGAACACTGGCTCAGAAATGGCTATCCCAAAGAAAAGATTTACAAAATGATAACACTGCCATGCTTTCCTCTTTGCATGAGGGAAGAAACTCTGAATACAAAAATTTAGCTTTTGGGGAATCCAGTGTTTTGGCATTTGCTTAAAGAAAAGAGTGTCAATCAATTCAGCTTTTCAATCACCAAACGTTTTTTATTGATTACATTATCAAGCTTATATTTTGCAACAGGACACAGGAACAAGAGAAATGTAGTCCACAAAACGGTGAAAGAGAGAGAGAGGAGAAAATATAGGAGAGAATCATCATTCCCGTTTCATAGATGATGATACTGAGGTTCAATGTTGCATGTCACATAGCTATTTAGGGGGAAAACCAGGGTTCTAACCCAGGACTTTGGACTTTGGCCTTGGTGAGAAAAAAGATTGATGTTTAGGAAACAGCTTTGCCCCTCCTCACCAAGGGGGCCTTGTGGAAGGTGACAGTGAAGCACTCAGCCTCTGCCACCAAACTGGAGAGTGAATCCTGATTTGCTGGCTATGTGACTTCAGGTAAGCTTTACTCTTTGTGCTGTGTTATTGTTGCTGCCTAGAGAGGGTAGTGTAACAGTGTTCATCTGTTAGAAGCCCCACTGAACTGCTTAGAATAATGCCTGGCCCTGTACACGCAGACTGACTCCAGACCTGTGCTGGTCAGCACCGAAGCCACCAGCCGGGTGAGGGGGGTGACTCATTTTATGTGCCAACCTGGTTGGGCTCTGGACTCAGATATGTGGCCAAACATTATTCTAAATGTTTCTGCGAAGGTGCATTTTACATGAGATTAACATCTAAATCACCAGACTCTGAGTAAAGCCAACCACTCTCCCTAATGCTGGTGGATGGGATCATCCAATCGGCAGAAGGCTTTAAATAGAAAGAGACCGACCTTTTCCGGGAAAGGGGGATTCTGCCAGCAGACGGCCTTCGGAGTCCAGATGCAGCATCAGCCCTTCCCCGGTCTCCATCCTGTACCCTACCCCCTGCCCCGACTACCCCCAGCAAATTCTGGACTTGCCAGCCTCCACAATCACAGGAGCCAATTCCTTAAAATCAATCCCCCCCACCACACACACACACTCTCTCTGTCTTTCTCTTCACACACACTTTTGGTTCTGTTTCTCTGAAAAACCCTAATACATGTAGTTATTTAAATTGATCTTAAATTAACTAAAGTCCACAAAAATTAAAAATTCAGTTCCTCAGTCTTTTTGAGTGCTCAGTAGCTACACACGGGTAGGGGATACTGTATGTTCAGCACAGAACATTTCCACCGCTGTGCAAAGGTCTTTTGGGCAGTGCTGATCTAGAGAAGGAAATGAATCTTTTCTCTGGAAGCCAGTAACTGGTTTGCCAAGACAACAGTGGAGTTCTTAGCATTATCATCATCACCGTCATTATTACAACATCAAGTTTTTATTATTATTATATCAAATTATTATTGTTACTATTATACCAGCTTTTCAAAGCCTCCTACAATTTTTGGCTTTTTTTGTTTTTTGAGACAGGCTGGGGTGGTGTGACGGTGGTATGGTCTGGGCTCATGGAACTTCCACCTCCTGGGCTTAAAGCATCCTCTCACCTCAGCCCCATGAGCAGCTGGGACTACAGACACGTGCCACTACACCCTGCTAATTTTTTGTATATTTTGTAGAGATGAGGTTTCACTGTGTTGCCCAGGCAAGTTTTGAACTCCTGAACTCAAGAGATCCACCCACCTCCGCCTCCCAAAGTGCTGGGACTGTAGACATGAGTCCCTGCACTGGGTTGATTTTTTTTTTCTTTATAAGGGTAAAATGGAATGCAGATTGCTCTAGGCAGTGTAGCCTCTTCTAACCTCATCTGAGTCCTCTGTTGAAAGAACGGGTAAGAAAAACGAAGAGATGAGATGGAAAGGTGGGAGAATGGAATAGAAAAGAGAAAAGAGAGCTGGGTGGAGAGAGGATGGGGAAGGACAGAGAAAGGCTCATACATCTCGTCACCCAAAGGCAACATGCTGTCTGTCTCTGGATTGATCCTACATTTCTGTTTTCTGAATGCCTGATACTCTAGCATTGAGGCCTTGCTGACCCTGGAGGCACCGCCCCTCCCAGACCTTGCGGATTCCTAGAGAGGATTCCTAGAGACTGTAAACTCACCGGTCAGCACATCTTTCCTATGCAAGCCAACCAATTCAGAGCCCAGACCACCCACCCCTACCTCCTCTGGGCCACAATTCTGCCTTAACCAACCAAGGGCCAGGTGCCAGGCAACCAGGGGCAGTATCTACCTCCAAGAACTTGCTGAAATTCCCCAAACTAGCCAGCCCTCAATCCTGCCCATTCCTTTCTGCAGAAATCGCAGTAAAGGCTCTTGCCCTCGTTTTCCCCTCACTCCCTCTGCCTCCTGACGGACCCTGCTGCTTCTCGGAGCAGCCTTGCATCACATGGGATGCTCTTCCTCTTGGGAACTGTGAGACCTTTTCACTGGCGGCCATCTCCCAGATCTGTCAGCTTCACCATATCTGAATAAAACCTACATTTTAAAATGGGTTTGCTCCACCACACGCAGTCTCACCACAGGAAAGCTCAAGTTTATTTAACAGAAAATCAACTTACCAGCCAAAGAGCTGGCTGGACTCTATGACTCAACCCTCTATGCTATGGGAAGTATTGAGAATGTGTAAGTACTGCAAAAATGAAAACCAAACCCTCTTCTTTTACACCTTCTGAGGATGCAACACAATGTCCATCTGGCAGAATCATGAGCAATCATTGAAACATAGCATCTTATGGAACTGATGAGACAATCAGATGAGCCCCTTTATTTTAAAGCTGAAATGCGGCCAGGCGTGGTGGCTCACACCTGTAATCCCAGCACTTTGGGAGGCCAAGGTGGGTGGATTACCTGAGGTCAGGAGTTTGAGACCAGCCTGGCCAACATAGTGAAACCCCATCTCTACTAAAAATACAAAAATTAGCCAGGTGTGGCGGGGCACGCCTGTGTTCCCAGCTGTTTGGGAGAATTGCTTGAACCCGCCATTGCACTCCAGCCTGGGCAGCAAGAGCAAAACTCCATCTCAAAAAAAAAAAAGCTGAAATGCCTCACCCAGGCTCACCAGCAGAGGCAAGGCTAAACATTCTGACTGATGCCTGTCTAGTTTGCATATTGTCTTCTAGTACCTTCCACATTCGCCTAAAATGGAGAAAAACTAATGAATTACTTAGAGTTCTTGCTCATGGTCTACTAATCCTCTAGTATTGTGTATATTTTAATTAAAGCAGCCATTAAGATCTCTTCATCCCAAGTAACTGCTGGAGCCAAGATTATTAACAACAGTTTAGCTGTTGGTTCAGGAACCCTTTCTAAAGCTCATTAAGCACTTCCTAACGCTGTGCCCAGGAGCCCGGTCTGCAAGGAGAATTAGGGAGACCAGTCAAGTGGAGGCCTCAGATTTTCTGAATAAAAGGTGTGAAGCACTTTGGCAGCTGGTCTGACAGCCTCTGCTCTTCAGGAGTTTTGCACTTGCTGCAAAATACAGGGATAGCTGATGATAATCTTCCAGATAGGAAGGCAAATTTGAAAAGCCATCCATCAAATCCTGAAAATAACCTAGAGTGTGTGGGGACAATCGCTGACAGTACTGAAGATGGGCTTGTCCTCAGGTCCAGAGTGGCCTTGTCTGTGAGAGGCTGGGGACCGGGCTGCAAATGTGCATGGAAGCAGAGCTGTGTCACTACCTTACCTAGCAGGGATAGGGAATGGGACCGAATTAAAATCTTCATTGCTCAATTTCATGCTCTAGCAAAATCTCTTTCTTCCTGCATTTTGGGTACTGGTGGGAAAATTAGCTTTATGTCCATCTTAAACACGCCTTTTAAAATGATTGTGTTCCAGCTCTCCCTTGTTCCCATGGATTATGCATGTTTGAAGTCTTACATGCATAATCCATCTCACCAGTGTGTGAAGGACTGTGTGTAGGGACTACCCAAAGACAGCTATTAAAAATAAGTTTTGGCTGGGGGCGGTGGCTCACGCCTGTAATCCCAGCACTTTGGGAGGCTGAGGTGGGCGGGTCATGAGGTCAGGAGTTCGAGACCAGCCTGACCAACATGGTGAAACCCCATCTCTACCAAAAATACAAAAATTAGCTGGGTGTGGTGGTGCCCGCCTGTAATTCCAGCTACTCAGGAGGCTGAGGCAGGAGAATCGCTTGAACCCAGAAGGTGGAGGTTGCAGTGAGCCAAGATTGTACCACTGCACTCCAGCTTGGGCAACAGAGTGAGACTTCGTCTCAAAAAAGTAAAATTGAATAGAATAAAATAAAATAAAATAAAAATAAATGTTACAATCACTAAAAACATGGCAAAAGTAATGATTTTCAGAAAGCTGAAGATTGTGTTTGGAAGGAGCATTAGGGAAATTTTCTCATGTGTGTGTATACTTACATGCATATTTACATGTATATACACTAATGTTCACAAGTGTGTATCTATGCATGCATACACACATACATGCATACATATTCTCAACTACTATATATTTTTCAGGATAATATCACAATTAAATTTTCCCTGTTCATACATGCAATATCTAAAATTGAAAAATTATCATTGTCAAAAAGCTTTTATTAACTAAAACTCATGACAGATTTGAGTTAGTGGAGTTATGGGTGACTTTTCTCATTTTTCTAAAATTTAGAAAATGAATTATGTTGCTAGTACAATTTGTTAAAGTTAAGCTAACATATTTATATACTTACTCACTTATGAAAATCTATCATTGTCAAAAAACATTTATTAACTAAAACTTATGACAGATTTGAGTTAGTGGTGTTATGGGTGATTTTTCTACAATTTAGATAATGAATTACGCTTTTAGCATAGTTTGTTAAAGTTAAGCTAACATATTTATATACTTATTCATGTGTGTTCCTCTTCTGAAACTTTAACTGAAATAATTTCAAAGACAGAATCCCTGCCTTCCAGGAGATTATATATTTACAACTTCTACCTTTATTATTTCAACAAGAGTTTGTTTTTAAATATCACAGACTGCTAATTAAGGCCACACGAAAACTTCTGAATCCTCATCCTTAAAACTATAGCATAACATTGTAATAAACAAAATTCAAACACACAAAACTGCAAAAACAAAGAAGAAAAAAACAAAACCTTCTGCTGTTAAACTTTTTGAGGATGCAACAAAATGGTCAATCTTACAGAACCACGAGAGACCACTCGAACACAGCGTAGATGATGCATTTAATCTAGACAGTTAAAAAGTGAGTCTTTTACATTCTTCCCAAGGTTTTATCCCTTTATCCAGCTCACAAACTGTACTGCCAAACATGCAATGTTAATAAAGCATCTATTTAGAAAAACTCAGATAAGGACAAATGATTAATTTGCAGAAAGCACCATGAAATGAAAAAATAATCCTGAGTCATTTTGGCTGATGGTGTTGTTTTTATCAACTACATAAGAATCCACCTTTCTGCCTCTCCAGAGAACATTACTGACAATGTATTTTAAAGAAATTGCATTCAAAATGTTTCATAGTCATATTCAACTAGTAGGCAATGGAAATCGTGTGTATGAAAAGTGTTCATTTGTTAGTTACAAGCACTGAGAGAGACTCAGACTTATGCCCATTAAGGAGCCATTATAATTTTATTTTTGTGTGAAGGTCTCCTTCTTCCCTTTTCCCCTCTACTGTGGTAAGAGCAACTTCTTTATCAGATCATTTGTTTTAGACATTCTTAGCAAAACTATAAGCCCCGATCAAGAATTATACATTGTTTTGCACATAAACGTGAAACCTTAAGGAGCACTTTTACATGTGCTTTTATTTTAACATTCTCTAACTTGCTCTACACAACATATGCCATATTTTAAGTCCCTACTTATTAAAATAATTCTCATAAAATGTCTACAAACTTCATTGAAAAAGCAATAAAAATTTTTCTAATGTCACCTATGCAGTCTACATTACGCTAATTCGTAGTAAAAAGACATGCTAACAATGAGCCAAGTTAATAGAATATCTATTTCTGATTGTGATGCCATTTCGTGTATTTCCATGAACTCTATCCTGGGGAGGGTGAGGCATCCCATTGCTGAAGACCCAGTGAGGGGTTCCACATTGACTCCAAAGCCAGACAGATCTAGGCAACAGCAAGGGCATTAATCTTGGACTCAGATAGACTTGGGTTTCCCTTCTCACTGGTCATCTGTCTTCAGGCAAATGAGCCACTTAGCCACCGTTTCTTCATCTTTAAAATGGGAATGATCTTTCCTGCCTCAGAGGGTTTGGTGAGCCTTCCTCTTGTAAGTCACTGAGTGTAAGCCAGCCAGTACCATAGGTACTTGGTAAATACTGACTTGTCTTACGAAGCAGAGACCGTATATAGGAAAAGCCAGCCAGAATCCCTATGGCACAGGGCAGCTCTGGTGAAGTTAGGAATGATGTGCATGCTGCTTATAGTGTCACACTGAAATGCTGACCACAGGCTCAGGGATGCCTGGCTCATAGCATAACTTGATCCCTTACTCTCTCTCTGTGTCACTGTCGGTAAATCCCTCAATTTCCTCATCTGTAAAATAGGCATGATGGCATCAGCCTCTTAGGGCTGCTGTGATGGTTCATGAGATGGTCCATAAGAAGCAATGCTAAACTCTGACACAGTCTGACCTGTCTTCAGTACTCAGGAAATGTTACCTATTGTTCATATAGAATTTCCCACCTTAGAAAACTCAGTATTAATCTTTCACTGCTAATCTGGGATTACATTGAGCTAAATCATTATGCAGTCCTAAAGGTACAGATTAGTATGAAACTTTGCTGACTCCTAGAAAAACATTGTAAGCTATTTTTATCTAAATAAGTCCCTGACTCTTTCTCATCAGAACCGAGGGCTTATAATTCCTGCTGCTGTCATTAAATTCAGGGTCTAAAACAATCTACTGATTTCTATTTCTTGAAAAATGTATTTTGATTCTGTGTGACAATCAATACCATTTCCAAGACGAATAAAGGCACTCTCTGATCTGAGACCCAAGCAGCAGCAGAACACAAAATCTAATCGTAATAAACAGCAAAAGCATAAATATACATGGCCTCTATAGACATGCGGTAAATATAGAATAGGAAAACATGTATCACATTGGGTAATGGTAATAGCTGTACAAGTCACCATAATATGTGTTGAGATATAATACATAAACAGTAGTTCATGAAAACATATCTTTGAGAAGTTCTACCTCTTCTTAATTGTCTTCAGTTTCAAAATAAGTCTCACATTTCCTCTTTATTTCTTGATTGGTTAACTAGAGTGTCTAGAGTGGTTTTTTTTGGAAAGCCACATGTTGCTTCTAGTTGGACAGAGTCTAAACTACAACGTCCTACAAAGTCTTCCTCCAACATTCTTTTTTTTTTTGAGACACAGTCTTGCTCTGCTGCTTAAGTAGGAGTGGAATGGTGCCATCTCCGCTCACTGCAACCTTTGCCTCCCTGGTTCAAGCAATTCTCATGTCTCAGCCTCCTGAACAACTGGGATTGCAGACATACACCACCACACTCAGTTAATTTTTTGCATTTTCAGTAGAGACAGGGTTTCGCCATGTTGGCCAGGCTGGTCTCAAGCTCCTGGTCTCAAGTGATCTGCCCGCCTTGGCCTCCCAAAGTGCTAGTATTACAGGTGTGAGCCACCATGCCTGGCCCTCCATCATTCTTTAAGTGTTTACAGAAGAAACCACTTAACACTCTGTATGGACATAAACTACATAGGAACACACAAGCATTTCCCATAAGTGGAATAAAAGTAGGAACCAATATTCAATGTTTATTAAAAAGATGTTCTATCGAATGTTGTGATTTTGTATTTTCTAAGAATGGTTTTGATAATGTATACACAACCAATAATATTACTGTTTGAGGAATCTGAAGGGTTTTCATTAAAATGTGATAAAGTACAAGAATGTTCCTGATAATTATTTCAAATTACTTTCATTTCTGTGTGAGGCTTGGGCTGGTAAGAAAAGCTCAGAACATACTTCTGTGGTAGGTGTGTCACAGTTCAGATAAACTCGGGGAAAGAGAAAACAGTTCAATGTGAGTTTACTAATTCAACAATTATGGGTCAACTATATGCCAGCCCTAAAAATTAAAAGATAATTTGAGATGCAGGTTCCCCTAAGAGACAGGTAAGTGAGCAACTACATTGTGGTATGATGTACATAATAATGGAATTATTTACTATGGTCTCACTGATAAACCTATTATCAGTTATAATTATTTATCTTAGCAGACTGATTTAATAGCTTTCAGGAAAAGGTTACATAGTAGTTCCCCTTTACTTAAAGGGGATCCATTCCAAAACCCCCAGTGGATGCGTCAAACCATGGAAAGTACTGCACGCTGTATCTACTATGTTTCTTCCTATATAATATACCTGTGATGAAGTTTAATTTATAAATTAGGCATGGTAAGAGATTAACAACAGGCTGGGTGCGGCAGCTCACATCAATAATCCCAGCACTCTGGTAGGCTGAGGCAGGTAGACTGCCTGAGGTTGGGAGTTGAAGACTAGCCTGGCTGATATGGCAAAACCAGTCTCTACTCAAAATACAAAAATTAGCTGGGTGTCGTGGCACATGCCTGTAATCCCAGCTAATCAAAAGGCTGAGGCAGGAGAATCGCTTGAATCCAGGACGGGGAGGTTGCAGTGAGCCGAGATCACACCACTGCACTCCAGCCTGGATGACAGAAGGAGACTCTGTCTCAAAAAAAAAAAAAAAAAAAAAAAAGATTAACAAAACAACAATAACTAGTAATAAATACGACAACTATAACAATATACTGTAATAAAAGTCATGTGAATGTGGTCTCTCGCTCTCTCAAAATGTCTTCAACCGTATACCTTAGCAACCTCAGCGAATAATTTTTTTTCTTTCCTCATTAAGTCAAGAACTTT
This sequence comes from Cacajao melanocephalus, assembly GCA_963573385.1. Taxonomy (NCBI): domain Eukaryota; kingdom Metazoa; phylum Chordata; class Mammalia; order Primates; family Pitheciidae; genus Cacajao; species Cacajao melanocephalus. Next base: position 185,018 of record CAUYLG010027250.1, read on the forward strand.
CACCTTTTCACTTAAAGGAAGCGCTTGAAGACTTCTTTTTGGCACATCTGAGCTGCCAGCATCACTACTCTTGGACTTTGGGGCCATTAAGAAGTAAAATAAGGGTGCCTTGAACACAGGCACTGCCAGACCAGGACAATCGTTGATAGGAACAGGCTCCGGAGTGGCTAACAGGCAGGGAGTATAGACAGTCAGCGAGTGTAGGCAGACATCGTGACTAGCTGGACAAAAGATGCTGCGAATTTCGGATGGCACCGGACAGTGAGAGATTTCATCGTGCTCCTCAGAAAGGTGTGAAATTTGGCCGGGCGCGGTGGCTCACGCCTGTAATCCCAGCACTTTGGGAGGCCGGGGCGGGCGGATCACCTAAGGTCAGGAGTTCCAGACCAGCCTGGACAACATGGTGAAACCCCATTTCCACTAAAACTACAAAAATTAGCCGGGTGTGATGGTGCACATCTATAATTTCAGCTACCTGGGAAGCTGAAGCAGGAGAATCGCTTGAACCCAGAAGGCAGAGGTTGCAGTGAGCCGAGATTGCGCCACTGTACTCCAGCCTGGGCGACAAAGCGAGATGTCCGTCTCGAAAGAAAGAAAGAGAGAAAGAAAGAAAGAAAGAGGTGCAAAATTTAAAACTTAAAAATTGTGTATTTCTGGAATTTTCCATTTAACATTTTCATATTGAGGTTGAACATGGGTAACTTTAACCTCAGAAAGCAACAGCAAGGATAAGAGAGGACTACTGTACTTAGCTTTCACAATCACATAAAATGCGTGTCATAAACTACATATCTGTACATCTTAAACTTCAGTAATTGCTTTAATATAATACAATTCTTATCACTTTCCGAAGACTTAATTTAAGCTAACATACAGAGTCTTCATAAAGTCTACATATATAAGCCTTATATATAGCATCTATATGTTTTTATATATATATGTAGTATCTATATTTTTATATATGCAGGCTTTTATTGTATGTTAGCAATATTAATCTTAAATTAGTTATAATTTAATTTTATATTTTAAAGTATGTGTTTAAATATAAATAAAATATCTGTTTTAAGAAATATATATTTTAAATATATAAAATCCAGTGGGGCTGTTTAGCACATTTCTTAGCATCCAAACAAACTTACTAACAAGCACAGAGATTCATCACAGCCAATGACACAAAAACACTTAATTTTTAAAACTAAAGTTTTTAAAAGTCAGTAAATGGTTTATAAAGCTCTAATAATTCATTGTGGTCTTTTAACTTAATTTTTTAAATTACAAGTAACATTTAATGTCCAGCAGATGAAGTTTCGTTGTTTAATTTGTTACAATTTTCTTTTTCATACGTGGGCAATTCCGGTGGAATCAGCCAACAAGAAAACAGCTGGGCAGAAAGTCACTCCCACAAATACTGGGTCTCACTTATTTCAGTATTTTAAAAGAACCATTCACATTTTTGTTCTAACAACCCATCTCAAAGACAAATGAACCGTGTTATTGAATATTTCAGTGGATTTCAGTTAAAGGCCTTTCAAAGTGAGAAAATAATAGAATCTTAAGGCTAATGGAAGGATATAGGCTTTATGTATATAACATGAGCAAAGATCTGCAAAATAAACCAAAACCGACATCTACACACTCTCAGACAGCTACAGATATGCTTGGGAAATGACTGAATATTTATAACGATTCTTTTTGAGAATGGGATTATTGGGGATTTTTTTTTTCTTTCCAGTTCTCCACCTCCAATGGCCATTATTACTTTGATAATTAAGAGGAAAAATCTTTCCTTAAGAATAAACGGACTCCAAGAGGGCAAACCCTCACATCATTCTTTAGTGCCATTATTTGGCTCAATTATTAGACTGTACTTCAGTGGGAAATTAACATCTTAAATTTCCTCTGAAATGATTCCACAGCTATAGTCTTGGTGAATTCATTTAAACAATGACATTGAAATTGTAGCTTTAGCTTTAATTAGAATCCTTTTGACCTTAAAGTAAAAATGGGAAGATACTGAAGTCTTCAAGCCATCTGCTGAGTTGCAAAGCATTTTGGGCCAGTAAAACAACTGTAATTCCTAAGGGATTTTAAGACAAAAAGCTGGCAGCCACTACTTTTGTAAATGAGAGCACATTGTGACTCCTCTCAATCCCCAGCTTGCCTGGGGCCCTGCTATCTGAGGTTTATAGCTTTAGGTGCTTGATTTTATGAGGATACTCCTTCCTGGGCCTCAGAACCAATCTGGTCCTTACTAAGATTTTCTTCTAACTTCACAGCTGCACACTTCACACCATCTGCTGCTTCCAGAAATCCTTCTCCATTAAGAACAGAAGATAAGAAATGCATCTTCTGTGCCATTCTCCAGTGCTCCTGCAGACACACTAACGCACACACACAGATCATATCATATATGCCACATACATATATCCACACTTACTATGTACGCCACACAAGCTACACATCTACACACATACCAGATACTCCACAGACATACATACCACATCCACACACACCATATATATCACATACTACACACATGCACACGCCATCCACAAGCTACACATACGAAATACACAAGTACATATACACACACCACATTCACAACACACCAAACACACACACACAAAACCCCACACCATACCCAGAAACATCTCCCCATAGACCCATGCAGAGCTGGCTGCATATGTACCACGTGACAGGGGACACGGATGCACTAAGGAGAGCTTCCAAAACACATGAAAGCCTCCTGTCTCCAATATCAACTTTTTCAAGGTAAAACTTAATCCAAAACAACTATTATTGGTCAGATGATAGAATAATACCACTACTCCACTAGAAAAATATGAAATAATCAGGTTAATTAAAGTACTTCCCTATCATTGAATTTGGAATAAATTTATTGTTACTGTGGCTATTCAAGAGAATAAAAAATTTAAATAAGAATAAAATATTCTCAAAGAGAATGTAATTTGCCCTAAAGGCAAATAATATAGGAAAAGTAGCTATGAATATAGTAATTTGCAAAAGGAACAAAATAATACTAGCTACATTTAAGTATGACATGGGTAGAGGGTAGTGGAGGAAATCAGCTTCCTGATTTATTAATACAATAATAAATAAAGCACTTAAATCAGTATTTTAAGTGCTTTAATTGTTATTGTGTTATTTATAGGTTAAGTTAAAATTATTATTCCCCAAAATATGCAGATTTTTTTTAACTAATTCAATTGTCAGAATCTTAGGCTCTTGGCTTTAAAAATCAGTACAGACAGATTTTTAAAGAGCTTTAATTATTTAGCCTTTCCCCAGAGAAAAAAGTCTGCATCATAAACCACGTCTGGGTCACGTGCTCATGCACATAGTGTCTTAAAAAAGTCTTTTCTTGTATATAGGCGCCGTGACTTACGCCTTCTACCCTCGCCCATCCTGAGAACATGTTTGGGAGCTCTCCGTGCTTTGTGGGTCCAGGAACAAGCCAGAAAACCCGGACACTTCACACTAGTACCTCTGCTACAAGTCCTTAACCCAGAGGCTGTAGCTTTAGGGGAGGGGCTGCTTTGAGGAGACCAAACTGCTCCTGAGCTCCTAGAGCAACCAGGGACTGGTTTGAGCAACATGCTAACCTAGAAAACAAGGAAGAACATAAATGAATCAGCTGGCGAGCCCTACTTCACTTGGGAGGGGGAAGAGGCTGGGGAACAGGTATAAATGACCCTCTTTGAAAAATCAAGTATCATTTTGTTTTCATTACCAAGGTAACAGTCTGCTGTGGAAAGTTCAGAAAACCAATGAGCAAATGGAAAATCACCCAGATGTAATCCTCTCCCCAGAGATAAGCACCATGGGTCTTCCGGTTTACATCTGTGTCACCTTTTTTCCTCTCTTACATACAAACACATTAAGTTGCCTTAATTCTATGTCTTGGGCGAAGGATATTACTATACTATTGACTACTTTATTTAAAATAATATATATCTAATGATTTTGTAAAGAATTTATTTGGAAAGTTTATGAATTGGCATAGTCTAAGATTTCTTGAACTACGTTCCTATGATAAAGTGAAATAAAATACTGATGGGCTATATATTTAGGTTAAGTAGGGCAGAGACTATAACCTTTCTTGGAGAAAAAGAAATCACATTTATAGACAATATTACATTAAAGGAACATTATATATTTGATATCAAAGGAGACCTTCACGCATGAGAACACCAAATTAGGATCCCATATAGACCAAATTTCAAGTGTTCAGCTGTTTTTTAATCACACTCAAAGCTTAGCAGGGCTTAAAATTTTTATGTAATTCAATATCAAAAACCAGATTAGTTTCCTGTAAAATATTAGAATTAAACACTAAAATAAATCTAAAAAACACTAGTGTGATACGGCATGCTTATAAGCATCTCTGTGCTGATTTTCTGCTTGATGATGCCTGGAGAAAAATAATCCCCTCCTCCTTAAAGTGTAGGAAAGGGGGGCTAATGGAAATGCAGTTCTCAAGCCAGAGGTGACACCAGAAACAGGGGCCATTACAATAGACAGAGCTTGGCAGGATTTGCCTGGGGCTAGAAACACACAGAACACAGAAAACTGGATGGACTCTGTGTCATCTGTTTATTCATTTCCATCACGGCTTCAAGAAACTAAGAACTCATGGCAAGGATTTTCCTTTAATCTTCTGAATAATGCTTTTCCAGAAAGTGTTCTTCCTACTGATAAACACATTTGCACACATCAAATCAATTACAGAAAATAAATCAAGAGCCAGTTGCAGTGGCTCATGCCTGTAATCCCAGCACTTTGGGAGGCCAAGGTGGGTAGATCACTTGAGGTCAGGAGTTTGAGACCAGCCTGGCCAACATGGCGAACCCCATCTCTACTAAAAATACAAAAATTAGCCGGGCGTGATGGTGCGTGCCTATAATCCCAGCTACTTGGGAGGCTGAGGCAGGAGAATCTCTTGAACCTGAGAGGCGGACATTGCAGTGAGCCCAGATCATCCCACTACACACCAGCCTAGGTGACAGAGAGAAGACTCTGTCTAAAAACAAAAAGAAAATAAATTAACAAAGGACATCTCACACTTTAAAAATAAGGGTACCTAACAGGAAGGCATTTAAACCATTCACACTACCTGTCCCTACAGTCCTTACCTAATGAGAACACTGAAGATGCATAAAGCAGTTTTTGCTGATCCTCAGGTTGGAAGTGGAATCCAAACTAAGGCATCCTACTAATAACTCAAACTCAATGGAAAGTAAACATCTACGGAGTATCTGTCTGGGAATCAGCATTGTATGTAGGGCCTCCGAAGATTCAATGAAATGTCCAATGTGGTACCCCTGCCCTTCAGAGCAATGATTGGGAGAGGCAGAAATTGTCAGTTTAAAAATTTCCAAGCCAACCCAACTGGAACAGCATGGCAGCATTTAAAAAAAAAAAAAGTCAAAATGAGCCAACTGCATTTTGGCCATATGTGTGGCATATCACACATTGTGCATATACTGAAAAGTATGCCTAATGTTTACCATGCATTTTTTCCCAAGAATTCATAGCAGCTTGCAAAATTAAAAAAAAAAAATCTCCTAAGAAATTGGAATAATAATTCCTACAGGATCACAGCCCAAGAAAAGTGTCTTAAAAATTGCAAAGCATTATGTAAATGTATAATTAAATGGGCCTTAAGGACAGGAACCTGAGAACTGCTGTTAGAAAATCAGTGGGCACAGCCAGGCATGGTGGCTCACACCTGTAATCCTAGCGCTTTGGGAGGCCAAGGTGGGAAGATCACTTAAGGTCAGGGGTTTGAGACCAGCCTGGCCAACATGGTGAAACCCCGTCTCTACTAAAAATACAGAAATTAGCTGGGCGTGGTGGCACATGCCTGTAATCCCAGCTACTCAGGAGGCTGAGGCAGGAGAATCGCTTGAGCCCAGGAGGCGAAGGATGCAGTGAGCTGAGATCATGCCACTGCATTCCAGCCTGGACAACAGAATGAGATTCCATCTCAAAAGAAAAGAAAAGAAAAGAAAAGAAAATGAGTGGACACGTGGACCAATTAGAGATTGTTCCTATCAAAAAATAATTATTTGACCATTGAAAGGTTCTTCCCGGGTCCTTCAGGTACCAGTTTGCTTAATGCCTTTCAAAGGTGCTCCAGCAGCCCTCTCTCTTCATCTCTGTTCCCAGTGGTGGCTAGCACCCCAAAGGCACAGGTGCCTTCCAGCCTGACTTGGCCTGCGGTCTTGGACCTGCCCACCTGGTTGGTGCTGTCTGTGAACACACGAACACTCCTTCTCCTGCCTCTGGATGTGCTCGGAGAGAACATAAATGTTTTGTAAACGTTAAAGATGTCAAAGACTTCAGCATCTTTAATTTCACAATACTGATTTGGTGCCTATGCACTGATAAATGTAGTTCTCCCAGCAGTTTCTCAAAGACTGCATTACTTTATGGACAATTTCATTCTTTTATTTGCACATATAGACATGCATACATATATACACACATGCATGTGTATACATATTTTATATGTGAGTATACACAAAATTTACAACGTGTGTGTGTATATACAGGCACACATATTTTTTTAAGCCAGGCCTTAATTACATTTATATCATTCTGCTTGTTCCCATCTGCTTTTAACTCCCACCTTTTATTCCATTCAGGAAATGAAAATATTCCACACCCTTCAGACTGTGCCTAATCAACAGTGGAAATAAAAGCAACCCATAGTTGAAATGTCCTAACGTCTGCAACTTATTTTGAAATGCATCAAAGTTTAGATGGACAGCTGATTGTCTAGATATGTGACAAAGGAACTGTGGCAAAATGTTAGTAATTATAGTCTCTGAGTGGAGGGCAAGTTGGTGTTCACTGTGAAGTTCTACCAGCTTCTCTGTGTATTTAAAAATTTTCATAATAAAACATTGGAAGAAAAGAGGGAGAGGGTAGAAGAGGAGACATGAGGTTTTTCATCTCTCAAAGCATCAGCAGGCTCTATTATGAACGCCTGGCTCCATATATTCCACAGTTTACACATTTCTTTCATTGTCTAGCATTTTTGGTTTTGTATAGGGGTATAAAAATGCTATCAAAATAAGAATTTTTAGATTATAATACACATGAAAAGAATACATTTTAGATTTTGGAATTTTCTTTAAAATCATAAAATAAATATACAACATGATTACCCTAATGATATAAACCAGGGGTTGGCAAACTTTCTGCAAAAGATTAGAGGATAAATATTCTCAGGTTTGAGGGCCACATGGTCTTCAGCACCATGACTCAACTCTGCCATTGCTGTGTGAAAGCAACCAGAGAGCAGACAAATGGGCACCGGTGTGTTCCAGTAAAACTTTATTTATGAATACTAAAATCTGAATCTCATATGATTTTCACATGGCACAAAATACTGTTCTTTTTAAAAACCTTTTCTAATCATTTAAAAATGTAAAGAAATATTAGCACAGGGGCTCTATACACACACAGTAGGCCAGACTTGGCCTTGGAGTTATAGTTTGCTGACCCTTGAAGTAAACCATAGGACCTTGGCGACATCTGGCACCAGTTAATCATGGCACAATGTGATTGCCAACATCAGGAAATCAAAGGGTGTCATTAATCCCAATTTGGCCAGAAAGAAGAGATCAGGCCTAACTCAGCACTAAGGCCTGTGGAGGAATGTGTTCGTTAGTAATGACGATGACTTTTAAAAGGCAAAACCAGCCCAGTACAGTGGCTCCTTCGTGTAATCCCAGCACTTTGGGAGGTCGAGGCGTGTGAATCACCTGAGGTCAGGAGTTTGAGACCAACATGGTCAACATGGTAAAATCCCGTCTCTACTAAAAGTACAAAAATTAGCTGGGTGTGGGGGCGGGCACCTGTAATCCCAGCTACTCGGGAGGCTGAGGCAGGAGAATCACTTGAACCTGGGAGGTGGAGGTTGCAGTGACCTGAGATGGCGCCACTGCACTCCAGCCTGGGTGACAAGAGCAAAATTCCATCTCAAAAAAAAGCGGTGGGGTTGTGGGGGAACGAAGAGTCAGGCCCATAAGCTCTAAGCATTTTCGAGAACACATTATAAAGAAAGTATCAGCCCAGGGGGCACACATGGAGAAAACTACTGCATAACAAGGAGGCCCTTGGGGACTTCTCTGAACTGACACCCACTTCTCAGACTTGCCTCTCTTCCTGCATTCCAATATTCTCTAAAATTCTATGGAGATTCCCTTACGTTCATAAAAAACAATAAGACAATAGTTGAACTTTCAGGCAACCAGCCTTTTAAGCTTTGTACAATATACAGCACTTGTATGAAATCCTGGGCATAATCCTGGTTGTGACATTCAATGCCCTAAGTTGGAGAGAGGACTGTTTTTTCTCAGCATTACACTGAAGTGACTGCTCCTCTGCCTTTATCTACTCATCCTCAGGACAATATTGCAGCACAGTGTGCACCAGTCTGAGACACTCCAGTCTTTGCTGTGTAGTGAAGCCCTCTTACCCCAACTTCTCCCTGCACCACCTACAAAGCCTTCAGATGGACTCACTGTCCTAACTATTCTTTTTTCTATTTATTCTGGTTTCCCAAATTACAAAGTATTAGATGCTCTATGAAGAAAACATAGAAAAGGCTCAATGGAAAAATCAGGCCCATTTTCAAATATTGTTTGTTCTTTGAACGACCAAGCCAAAGGCTGGTGGCACCAGTAATAATGAACTCCAGCCAGCTACTGGCAGTGAACATCGGGCATGAACATCAGGCATGGATAGAAGACCAGCCCTCTAGTCAGAGGGGACTCACACACAAGCCGTGATCCACACTGCAGTGGAAACGAAAAGCTCGCTGAGCCCACTGCAGGCAACATGCAATAATCAGAGTGTGTTCTCCTTAAATAGTATTTTTGACATAGATCTCTCCCCACAGTCCCTTCACACTGAGAGAAGGGGTTAGATAGACACTTTAAAATAGATCCAAGCTTCCACTTCACTATCCAAAGGGTAAGCATTTCTTAATTTCACTGGTCTCTGTTTTTAAAAGGCCTGATGCTAATGCTTGGCTCACAGCTGCTCCATCCCCCTGGGAAGGAAGTTACTTAAAATCTCCTTTGAAGAAGAGACCTGCATAAATACGGAGAGCTCAATGGTCTGGCCCCAATGACTACCTTTGTTCCAGGGAGGCTGACCTTCAAAGGGACCCTTGGTGGTTTCCTTGGATGTTTGCTCCCACCTGTGACAGGAAGACTCCCCTCTGTGCATCCTTCATGTGGCTCTGGCACATGAAACCCCAATGTCACAAAGGGAAATTGGCTCGGTCTGTCCCATAATGTCAGAATTCCCTATGAAGGTGGGGTTTAAAAATTAAATAGCAAGTCTATCTTTTTAAACAACTAACTTCATATTCCTCAAACGGAAGGAAATTATTCTGAAATATCTGAAGAAGTACAGTGGATAAAAGAACTTTTCATCCATTATTAAATCTAAAAGGCAGTGCATGGGGCTGCATATTAACTTCCTCTTCCAATTTCAAAGCAAGTCAAGGAAAGTAGACATATTATAAGATTTGACCCTTGGAGACACTGAGGTTGTTAAGGTGCTTAACATAAATTCCCCATACAAAACAGACTTGAAATTAGCTTGCACAATTAAAGTCAAGCTACCCTATGAGGGCTAGATGTAGGAAATAGTGATACAACCTATGTTGGTTAGACAGTGTCTTTCAGGTTAACACTAAAAGTTACAAGATCTCTCAACTGCTTCCCCAGGACTTCAGACGACCAAATGAAAGTGGCAGGCTCAGGGTCAGCTTATTTCTCACATTCAGGAAAATCTTCTAAGTTATGGTGAGTGGAATAACAATAGAATATAAGATGAACCATAGAAGTTCTTACTGGGAAAAAGAAAGGGGCAAGATTAGGCTGTGATTTTTCTATTCCAAATCCCAGAGGGGAAAAGCCTAAATAATAGAAACAGCACTGCAATAAGGACTTAGGCACATTCTCTCATTTCGTCCGCATAGATCTCTAAGGCAGTTCTCATGATCTTAGGGATGAAGCAGGGGTTCTGAGAAGCTCGTGAGGCATGGGGAAGTTAGGGAGGCGTCAGCTCCTCCTTTGCACCAACCATTCTTATGAATCCCATGTTTAAAGGGCCAGAGGTGAATAGGAGGAAATTTAGAGCAGATGACCATGGAACAACAGAACAGGTCTGACCTGCTCCAGGGGCAAGTGACAGGGACTCGCCTCCTGGCACTCTCCCAGCTTAGCCTGAGCCCCATGGGTCTGGTAGCTTCCTTGCTCCAGGCAGCCTCAATGCAGTCAATGGTACTTGCAGATAAAGGAATGTCCACTGCATTCCATATACTGTTAAAGCTCGGTCCCCTCCTGTGACACTTGGGCCTTTCCTCCACCTTTATAGTCAAGAAATAAACACAAATTGATAATCTGAAGACTATGCCTTGCATTCCCCGGAGAATGTAGGCATTCACTCCATAACTTTTTACTGAGCATCTACTATGTGTCAGGCAAGCACTGTTGTAGATGCTCAGGATAAAACAGACACAATTTCTGCTCAAAGAGTCACAGAATAAATGATACCCTTAATTTTTAATTTAGAAACTACTAGGTACTAGTGTTCCTGGTGGCGAATCTGTACGGGTCTGCAGCAACCTCAATTCTTGCCTCCTCAGAAGAAAGAATTTGACCAAGGGGCATAAGGTAGAAGGCAGACTGAGGCAAGTTTTAGAGCAGGAGTGAAAGTTTATTAAAAAGCTTTAGAGCAGGAATGAAGGGGAGTAAAGTACACTTGGAAGAGGGCTCAGAAGGTGACTTGAGATCAACCTCTTGACTTGGGTTTTTACACACTGTCATACTTCTGGGGTCTTGTGTCTCTTTTCCCAATTCTTCCCTTGAGGTGGCTGTCCACAGGCTCAGTGGCCTGCTAGCACTTGGGAGGTGAGCACACACAGTGTGTTTACTGGAATTATACACATGCTCCCTTAAAGCATTCTTCCCTTACCAGTCCAATGTTCCTGGAAGGTCACATACCACAGTAAAGTACGGCAGAAAATGGGGTATGGTGCGAGGTTGGAGGTGATTTTTATAGGGCAGTCAGTTTGGCTTCACTGAGAAGGTGACATCTGAACAAATGCTGCAGGTGATGAGAGTTAGCTATGTGATTCTCCGGGGGAAGAGCATTCCAGGAAGAGGGATTAGAAGAGGCACTGTAACAAAATAAGGAATCAAGGTACTTACCCACGCTGAAGTTCTCTCAAGTCTGATTCACAGAGGCAAGTGTTTAAAGTACGCTGCTCTTCCACAGTACATTAGTTTCAACATCAACACGAGTGGCTTGGTGCACAGAATTCAAACTACCTATATGTGTACTGGTGTATGAAATACTGTGGGATGCATGCATGCAATCGGAAGGTTTCTGAAATTTAATTTCCCATTTCAAAGTCAGTAGAATGCGGCAGCAAAGGAGGGCTTCGGCATTTTGGTCAGCAAACCATTGCTCGCAGACAAGGCCTCAGCCATGAGATCGCTTCCCATCCTAGATTTTCTCCTGGCTTAACGTGCGTGCTTCAAGGAAGTATTTTAAATGTCACTTGCAAAAAGAGGAGGATGTGAAATAAACACCTGGGAACAGTCCCAATAATCTGGCCAGTAATAGTTCAGGAAGAAACTCGGTGTTTGGAAACTGTCCGAAGAAAACATTAGGCTTGTGTTTTGATGTATTTATTAATGGAAGACAATATTGCACACACACCTATTTAAGTGGTGTTTAAAGGCTTTGGGGATCTTTTGCCAGGTCACCTTCCTCACATACCTACATGCGGAGAGTATCTAATTCCAGGAACGAACCTCACATCAGCAGGAGCAAGCTGTGTTTTGTGCTCTGCTGGAGCCACCTTGGCCAGCCCAGGCACTGCCTGTACAGCGCATGGTCATCTGTGTAAGGCCGGCCAGCGAGCAACAATGGAAGCAGAATGTTCCTGTGGCGTGGGGTTGCTGTTTCTAGACTTGCAGACCCAGCAGGCTGCAAAGACTATTGGGCATGGGGGTCCTGGGAGGAAGGAATCAGTGCGAGAGACCCAGGAGGCCCATCTCCTCCAAGCCCCTCTCCCTAGAGCAGAGGATCTAAAGGCAAGTGATTAGCCCAAGGACGTACAATGCTCAAGAGCACATAAGTCTGAGGCAAAAGCAGTGTCTTCAACGGGTACTTTCACAGTCACTCGGAGACCGACACCTAAAGAGGTAGAGTGAAGCTCTACACCAGGCTTTGCTCTTACAGAATGATTATGGCATTTTGTTTCCATCAGCTAAATAATCACAGACAACTAACACCATCAAGGGCCCTTCACCTTCAGGTGTCATCTTTCATAGTCCAAGATCCCTGGCAACTACTTCTTTCCTCCCCTTCCTTCTTGCCCCCCACTGCTAATGGGAAGAAATCCTCCAATTTGGAGGACTGTAAGTAGAAACAGCATCTGGAGATGATTACATTTGGGTTCTGAGTTTTCAGAAAAGTCCTCATAACACATCTAATTGGCATCAACATCAAAGAAACCATGTTGTCCACCAGAGGAAGCAGCAGAGAATAACCAAGGATGGCTGAATGGTGAGCTGTCAATCAATCAGACGGGCAGGGTGACACCACCACTACCATCTCAACACCATAAAGGACCGCTCAGTACACAATTGTACAGGTTGTCTTGGGGGATGCTGCCCAAAAAACTTTGTCCTCAAAAGAAATACCAAATATACCTGGTTAGTATCACAGTGATTCTCTAGAAAGCTTCCCATAGACAAGTGGAGGGAAACAGAATACTAGGAAGGCACTGGAAAAATCCCAATGTCGTTCAGTTGGTGAATGGATAGACGGTAGCATATTCATACCATAGAAAACAACTCAGCAAAAAAAAGGGATGAACTATTAACGTAGACAGAAATGTAGATGAATCACAAATGTGTGATGCTAGCCAAACTTATATGCTATGATTCCATATCTGTGTCTGTCTCAAAAAGGAGAGACTACAAGAACAGAAAACTGACAGTGGCTGCCAGACGAAGGGATGTGGGGAGCATTAACTACAATATACGCATGGAAATTTAGGGGATTATAAATTATTGTACGTCTTGATGGCAGTAGTAGTTCCATGAGTACGCATTTGTTAAAATAGAATTGTATGGTAAAAGGTGTGAATGTTACTGAATATAAATTATACCTTTTTTCCTTCTCTCTTTTTTTTTTTTTTGACTGTAGAGACAGGGTCTTGCTACGTTGCCCAAGCTGGGCTGAAATTCCTGGCTATAAGCGGTCCACTTGCCTCAGCCGCCCAAAGTGCTACAATTACAGGCATGAGACACCACTCCTAGCATAGAAATTATACCTTTAAAATGAAATAAAAAACCTAGTAGAAATCAGCTAAAGAGTGAAACTCAACAAAAAATTTAAAAGATTTACTGTTTCTTGGTAAATTTAGTATCTAAAAACAAATGTATGGGGATACTCGATCTGTAAGTCTACTGCTCAACTGACTATTAAACCTGGTCATGAACTTGAGAGCGACTGAGCCCTCACCCCAAGGAGAAGGCAGCAGGGAGGGGAAATTAAGCACCCTCGCTACGCCGGGTGCGAGGAGCTGGGAGCAGCCACAGTGCCAGGTCTCAGAGAGTTCACAGCAGGAAGAGAGAGAAAAACACAGAGGAGGCGGACTCAAGGCCCAAGGCCCGAGGCCCAAACAGGGCTGCTCTGACAAAAAGAAGCGCCTCAGGTTCTTTTTGGAAACTGACATTTTAGCCTTCATTTATTCAATGCATTTTTTAGGTAAGCACTGCATTGGGCATGGTGAAAAACAGATGCAGAAAGTTCTGGTAACCATCCAAACACACAGAAAGACACAGTCTTCCACCCAACTGCTTGCATAGGGCCATCCACAGGCCCCTGTGGGGTACAAGGGACCCCAGGGAGACCTCAGGGTGCACTGTTCAACTGTTTTGTTTTGTTTTTAAGTTTTTATTTCCATAGGTTATTGGAGAACAGGTGGTGCTTGGTTACATGAGCAAGCTCTTTAGTGGTGATTTCTGAGATTTTGGTGCTCCTATCATCTGAGCGGTAAACACTGCACCCAATTTGCAGTCTTTTATTTCTCACCTCCTGCCCATCCTTCCTTTCTAGGTTCCCAAAGTCTATTGTATCATTCTTATGCCTTTGCATCCTCATAGCTTAGCTCCCACTTATGAGTGAGAATGTACAATGTTTGATTTTCCATTCCTGAGTTACTTCACTTAGAATAATTGTCTCCAATCTCATCAGTTTGCTGCGATTGCCATTAATTCATTCCTTTTTACGGCTGAGTAGTATTCCATTGCGTATATATACCACACTTTCTTTATTTGCTTGTTGACTGATGGGCATTTGGGTTGGTTCCACATTTTTGCAATTGCGAATTGTGCTGGTGTAAACATGAGTGTTCACACTGTTTTGGGTGTGAAAGGACCTGGCTGGTTTCCCCTAAAATTCTGTGAGGAGGTGGTTCTGGCAGGAAATCCCCCCGGCTCCACCATTAGGCTCTGAGAAAGAGGAAGTTCAAGGGCTCAAGCGAGTGCTTCCCAACTTTCCACGTCAGCGCAGGGAACACACAGAACTGATCTCTACGTCCCCTGCAGCCTGAGGGAACCACCTGGGGGCCCTGAGGGCAAGGGCGTCCCAGGCCCAGCTCTGCTGGAACACAGGGGGTACTCCCTGACTCTCGGGTCCAGAGACCTGAGGAACAGTTCCAAGGTCAGGGCGTGCTGGCTTGTGCAGGGCCTTTGGGCCAAGAGAAGCAGGCACCCCTTCACCCAGGCAGAGGCCCAGAGCATCAGTGGACTCCAGCCCCTCCTCTTTAAGAACCTCTAGCACAAACTGTTCATCTGCCAAGAACACCCTGTCAAAGAGACTAGCTTGCCTCTCGTGGGCTATACCTGTTTCATCTACCTCCCTGAGTGGAGATACTACAGACTATCTTTCAACACGTTTTGACAATGCACTCACTAGTATGCCTGTGATTCTGAATACAGCAAACATAAATACCATAAGGCTCATATTTTCCTAGAGTGGGATTTAATCAGTTTAGCTTAAGCTTCATTTCTGAAGCCCTTTACTCCCCAGCTCACAAGAGTTCTTGGAAACAGCCGCTTTGTTGGTTCCCTACAGCTACCAACAATGCAGAAAATCTCCTTAGTTGAATCTAGCCAGCCCTCAAACCATGTTTTGATGACCAAATGGCAACCGAGGGGCTCTGGAAAAACTACACCTGGAGCCATACTTCACACTTTACACCAAAATAAATTTCAGGCAAATCACAGATTTAAACATACATGATGAACCATAAAAGTACTAGAAGAAATTATGAGAGAATATTTTAAAAATTAACGTAAGGCCAGGCACCGTGGCTCATGCCTGTAATCCCAGCACTTTTGGAGGCCAAGATGGGTGGATCACCTGAGGTCGGGAGTACAAGACCAGCCCGACCAACATGGAGAAACCCCGTCTCTACTAAAAATACAAAATTAGCTGGGCGTGGTGGTGCATGCCTGTAGTCCCAGCTACTCAGGAAGCTGAGGCAGGAAAATCACTTGAACCTGGGAGGCAGAGGCTGCAGTGAGCCGAGATTGCACCATTACACTCTAGCCTGGTTTCAAGAGCGAAACTCCATCTCAAAAAAAAAAAAAGAATTCAAAGTGGGCTAGGCATGGTGGCTCACTGGCTCACACCTGTAATCCCAACACTTTGGGAGGACAAAGTAGGCAGATTGCTTGAGCCCAAGAGTTCAAGACCAGCCTCAGCAACATGGCAAAACCCCTTCTCTACAATAAATTTTTTAAAAAAATCAGCTGGTGTTGTGGCTCGTGCCTGTGGTCCCAGCTACTGAGGAGGCTGAGGTGGGAGGATCTCTTGAGCCCTGGAGGTCGAGGCTGCAGTAAGCCAAGATTGTGCCACTGTACTCTAGCCTTGGGTGACAGAATGAGACCCTGTCTCAAAACAAACAAGCAAACTCAGAGTGGTAAGGGCCTTTCTAACTTTGATACAAAACCCATAAAAGATTAAAAGAATTGGATAAATCTAACTACTTTAAAAACTATATCTGTTCAGGACAATGAAAACTTTTGGAGATGGATAGTGGTGATGGCTGCACAACTAACGTGAATGGACTTAAGGTCACTGAATTGTGCACTTGAAAATAGTTAAAATGACAAGTTTCATGTTATGTATATTTTATCACAACACAAAAAACATACTCGTGGGGAGAAAGGCACAAGAAACAATGCCAAAAGACAAATGACAACCTAGAAAAAAGACATGCAAATCATATCATGGACATAAAACTATTTAATATATAAAGAGCACTTACAAATTAATAAAAGTCTACAAACCCAGAGAAAAGTGAGTAAACAGTTTGAACAGAAAGTTTAGAGCAAAGACACATAGTTCTTAAACATACCTGAAAACATACTTACACTCATTCACACTTAAAAATTGATGAAACTACACTTATCAAAGTGGCAAGAATCCAGCAGCTGTGGGACAGGGAAAGAAGCCAGCTCTCTCTTGCAGTTGGATTGAAAAATTATGGTCTATGAAAAGTAACTTGGTAACACCTACAAGAATGACAGATGCATGTTCTCTTTCATACGGCAATTCCACTTCTAGGAATTTACCTACAGATAGCTTCAACATTTTATAAAACAGCACTCATTGCAGAATTGCCTATAATGGAAAAATTAGAATCCTAGAAGCTCACAGATAGAAAGGGTTAAGTAAATGACAGTAAATCATAGAATAGAAAAAGGCATTTCTTCCTACACAGTAATGGATAATTTTCAAGATATGCAGTGAGGTAGAAAAAAAGAAAAAGCCAAAAGCAGAACCACGTATATAACATGCTATGATTTCAGTAAAAACATGAAAAAATTTATGTTTATTGTCTTAAATATGCATAGAATACATATGGAATGATCTCAAGAATCACTAGAAGGAGCTAGTCACTGGAGGCCAAGATACTATCTTTGACTTTTGAACTGCATGAATGTATTATGTATTTCATTTTAAAAGATGTAAAGGGACCTGTCTGAGAATGAAAATATAACTATTGTTCTCCATAACTGGACCTTCTAGTTCCATATCGTTGACTACTGTCTTAGTGGATTTTCTGTTGCAGAACGGGCAATTTACAAATAAAAGCAATTTATTCAGCTCATGGTCCTGGAGGCTGGGAAATCCAAGGGCATAGTGCTGGCATCTGGTGAGCACCTTCTTGCTGCATCATAATGTGGCAGAGGGCACTGCATGGTGAGAGGGCAAGAAAATGCTCACGAAATATGCTCGGGCCTCTCCTCCTCTTATAAAACTACCAGCTGCACTCCCACAATAACCCATTGATCCATTAGCCCTTTCATCCATTAATCCATGAATAAATTAATCCATTCATGAAAGCTGTCTTCCCAATCACCTCTTAAAAGCCTCACCTATCAACAGTGCCACACTGGACATTAAGTTTGACATGAGTTTTGAGGGGATAAATATTCAAACCAAAGCAACTACCATAAGTCATCAAACTACTAGATAAGAAGGTCTTCTCTTTCCTAAAAGATGGGGAATAAAATTGCCAAAAGATTGGATAAAGCTTGGAAAAAAGTATACCAAATGAAATGTCATCCTTCTCTTCTTTGTACCACAGTGCCCCAGTGCTGAATCCCACCAGAAGGCATGACATGCCAGTTGAGTTCTGACAGTGGAGACAGTCTCTGGTGCCCCTCCTTTCCTGTAATTCTTCAGTGCCCACCCATGACCTTGTCCTCATAGAATAAGAGCTAGAGTCCCGTGGACTGGCTCCTGGTCCGAGCTTTGAAACCTCATTCATCCATCCATCCAATATTCATTGACTCTCTAATCATACATTCAGCATCTCCTTGGGTCTGGGGCTAAAGACTGAATAAGACAGACAAGCACCTGCCTTTCCAGACTTTGACAATGGAGCTAGTGATGTACTCCAGCCTGCCTGTACTGGTTCACAAGAGACGACTATTCATTTTTCAGGGATTTCATGACCTGGTTGCTAAACACAGACACCCTTAGGTGATATAGAATGAAACAATGCTTCAGCCCCTGCAACCACACCGAAAGCTCAAAACACAGCTAGCACTATTGCAATCAGCAGTGCTGAAGCCAAAATGAAGCTCAGCTTAAGGCATATAATTTGTACAAGGTGAGAAATAGTCTAATAGTAGATCACATATTAGATTTAATGTTAATAAATTTACTAGGTAAAGAACTAGTGAATTGGGATGCAACTGTTTGTTAAACCATTGTCAGTCATAGGCTGACCCCAACTAAAATCAGTAAAAGCATTCTGTGAGCCTGCATTGCCTGAATGGATTTATAATAAAGAGTGCACATAGCTTGTTATTATTTCTAAATTGTGTTATATGCCCTTTATAGCAGTACATGTATAGATGTATGTGCATGTATATTTATATCATGAATGTATATGTACATATGTATGCACACAGGTATGTACGTATGCACAGACATTTCGATTCACCACTGCATTGAACTCTGCTGCCTCAAGGTTAAGTTCTTTGAGCTCCAGTTTCCCAGTTTGTAAAAGAAGTATAGAAAACCACTTCCCACCTACCTTCAAGGGTCAAAAACAAACCATATAAGCTTTAAAATTGTTACCAGTATCCTAATTCATCCACCCAAAGTGGCTGATTTTTAAACACCTGCTTCAAACAACCTTCCCCTTGTCTTTCAGCTTTCAAGCACCTGTCTTGTCTTCAACCTCTTTATTACCACAGGAAGGAGTGCAACCCAGAGAACAAGAGCTCCGCAGAGCTGAAAACTGCTGTCTCCAGCTGTGCCTGTCTCGGTCTGAGCAGGGAGGACTTGGCTCTCCAAGGTCCTTTCACAGCCTCACACCCCAGCAGTTCCTCCACTTCCTCCTGAGTGTGAGGAGGCTAATTCACACTTTGTTGTGATGCTGGCAAAGCTCCCAAACCCTCAGCACCAGAGCCTATTTTTCCATCAGCCCATTTACACAATTCTGCAGGAACCCTCTGCTTCTTCTCCCGGGGTGCACCTCCAAGCACTTCCTATAGAACTAATTTTAAACCATAATTAAATCCTAACCTTTTAGAACACATGATACACCTTTCTACAAGCATGAGAAGCTATTAAAATGTACCTGGGAAGAAGTCAATTCTATATTATGACTTCCTTCTTCCTTTTTGAAGCTCCAATTTTCTTTCTTTGTTTGTTTCCTGTCTTTCTTGACAAAAAACAGTCACAGCATTTCAGACTACGCAAACACAAAAACACCAACAAAGACACCCACGGTGACGGCCTCCTCCCTAGTGTGTGGATCAAAGGCCAAGCTGGAGGGCGGGGATGTCCTCTGGGCCCTATTCTCTTGGCATCCCATGCCTTCCTTCCCACCCCCACTTCACTGATACCCCCGAGAGCAGTTACAACTGTGCAGAAATGAAGCCACTTTAGAGGAGGTTGGGCCCTACCTCATTGTCATGGAAAAAGACCAAGTCCTGAGTAAAAGTCAGAATTGGTGCTGCTGTGTCATTGCTTGGAGGATGCTGAGTGCTCCCGGGTCTGGCTGCCACCCCTGTGTCCCAGACATGGGGCAGAGAAAAAGGCAGAAGGACACTCCCCAGCTGGCAGTACTGGGCAGCAGACAGAGTGGGCCACTGGTCACATGACAGCCCCAAACCACCAGGTCTCTGACATGACCAGCCAGACACTCCCAGGGAATATGGCTTTGTTCATAAAAGGTTTGAGTAAACTACTCTCCCAGAAGTCTTAGGAAGCAAACCAGTCACCCTCGTAGATTCCCGGAGGACTGGGGCAATACCATTGTCATTGCGTTGCAGCGAGGAGAAAATCTGGCAAACGCCAGCCCTCCAGGAGGGCAGAAATACCACTCCTACCTATTCCAGAGTACTTGGCATGGGCCAACAGCAGTCTTTTAATAGGGGCGACTGTGGAATTCTGAGAAGAGGAATAAAGGTAATGGTGCACACGGGAGGTGCCTGCCATTGGTGCCTGCTCTCCAGGTCCCCTTGCTGAACCCAATGACAAAGCTGCGGTTAGGACCAGGGGCATCGGCCAGGCCCAGAGACCCAGCCCCAGGAAGGCAAACAGGGACAAAGGCCTAAACAAGCAGGAATGGGCACAAGATCCCAAACTAAGCTGCTTTTCCTCCTGTCAGTCTGACGTTACTTACTCAACTTCGCCAAGGGGCACCTCTTCCAAAGTCCTTTGAACTAACCTGCTCAGAGCAGTTCTTCCTGCAATCTCGACTTTTTCTTGACTACATCTAAATCTTCTTTTTTTTTTTCCTGGAAAGATATTACTGGATGGATGCTTGTGACCATTTTGAAAGGGTGGCTGCTTTTACTGAGGGTGGAAGTTCATCTAACATTTTACAGCTGCCAAATACTGGGCGTGGGCCAGACTTTTCAGGCACCAACGTGGATACCCACATAGGTGTGTAGATACTGATACGTCAGCAGAAAACTGCATACAGTTCTATGCTACTCTACAGATACAGAGAAATAAGGAAAAAGTGATATTCCCTAGAGAAAAGTTAGGCCATCTGGGCATGGTCAGTTCACAAGCTCAAAAGACATTTGGCATAGTCTACAGTCATTTCCAGAAACTACTGCCCTATATCCACCTAGCAAGTAGTTGTGAGGCTCCAATTCTCAAGCATCATTAAAAAGAGACTAAGATTTGACAGGACTGACTGGCCAACATCGAGATTGGCAATGGCAAAGGGTTAACATCAGTTTCCTTAGGTTTTCCCTTTTAAAGAACAAATATGGCTAGACATGGTGGCTCACGCTTGTAATCCCAGCACTGTGGGAGGCTGAGGCGGGTGGATCACCAGAGGTCAGGAGTTCAAGACCACCCTGGCCAACATGGCGAAACTCCATCTCTACTAAAAATACCAAAAAAAAAAAAAATTGGCCAGGCGTAGTGGGGTATGCCTCCCAGCTACACAGGAGGCTGAGGAAGGAGAATCATTTGAACCCAGGAGGCAGAGGTTGCAGATCGCCCACTGCACTCCAGCCTGGGCGACAGAGCAAGACACCATGTCAAAAAAAAAAAAAGGTAAATATTCCAGGGCAAACAGCTGTGCTGTAAAAACGCAGGTTCAGTGACATATTGTGCTGCTTTCTTTCAGAACCACACTAGCCATGCTATGGGGCAGATGGGGACCCAGGCACCTATGACCTCTGGTGCCCATTTCCCCTTATGTAGCCGAAATGGGGTCAACCACATTTTATTCCCACTAGACCCACCTCCCCATTCTGCTTTCAAATTAAAAAATATCACACTGGGAATAGCTAACATGGTAATAAGTACCAACAGATTTGGGGGAAATCATCAGTACGCTACAATGGAAACAGCCAATTTATCTGAAGCCTACTCTACCCCAGCTAGCAGAGAGTGATCTGGGACCCACTTTGCACCTTTATGGGGCTTTTGCCTCACAGGGTGATGCTAAGGATGAAAATATGTGCACAACACACTATGCATTGTAAGGAACTTTTCAACAATTCCTCAATTCACCTTTAAAACTCATAGGAACCATGGCTACAGTCTTTCAGTTCAGAATTTTGTAATTCTGACCAGTTAATGAAATTGATCATTAAACAACAGATATTTCTGAAGGGCCTTCCCCTTGCAAGATGCTGGAAACAAAAGAATTATAACACCTTAGGGGTTTACAATCTAGGAAAGATACGCATATGGGAGGTGAGGGGAAGAGAACAGTGAGGAGTCTTAGTGCTGCATGAATGTGTCAATGAAGAATTACCCCAGGAGTTTGCAAAAGAACACTGCTTGAGGTGGGAGGTTCAGGAATGCCTTTGGAGGGAAAATGGACTATAAACCCAGTCCACTGAGAAGGTAGAGAGGAGGGCCCAGCAGACGGGTGCTACAGATACTGACCACCTGCACCCCCAGAGGAAAGCAGTAACGCAGCAAGCCTGCTATCGGAGCCCACTAAGTAGATACCCCTTCCTAGTTATTCTCCATCTGTCTCATCTGTCTGTCCTCCCCTGCCCACAATGGCATTATTCACTCTTCCTCACACACTACACCACCTGGGTGGCACCCTGCAGGTGGTTCCTGTTAGGTTTGGCTAATGAGAGGCACTGGTGGGACTGGGGGGTGTGGGGCAGGAAGAGAGAAGTTGTGGTGCTTCTTCCCCGATGTGGCATGTACTGGTGACGCCCCTCTAGGGCTCCAGTGCAGCCCTAGGCATGGTACAGGCTCCCCTTCTGCTGCCAGACAGTACGTACCTGACCATCCCATAACCTACATCTGTACCATCAAGAGGGCCCAGTTCCCTGCCAGCACCCTGACTGCCACACCTTCCTTTGGCACAATGCCCTCCAAATCCACCCCTCCAAGCTTCTCCAATCCACCAAGCCTTGGTTAGTACATAGGAAAATGCCCCAACCCCAGGGTGCCTGCACACTGTAGGAGGCATTCTTCACACCTCCTGCCAGGGGGTTGAGGAGATAATCAAGCCATGTGGGCTGCCCCTGCCACACACACAGCATGCTAAACCATCCAGCCTGCTGGAGAGGCAGAAACCAGGGGCTGAAGAGAATAAGAAACAAGGAGTTACCTGACATTGAAGAAAAATTAAAAATCAGCCTGAAAAAATCACAGCTATTAGGCAGTTTCAAAACAATCATCAAGACAGAAAGCAAGAGCAGGGGGAAGCAAGGTCAGCCAGCAATGGGAAGTCTTGGGGCCATGACTCATGCAGCCTGCTGAGCAGGGAAGGCAAGGCAGAAACTCCATGTCTGCCATGGCTGGACTGAACCCAAGGGAGAACCTAATATGGCCTAAACCATAGCTATGACCTGGCTGGCTCCTGAGCCCCAACAGTATGGACAGTGCAACGCTGCCAGAGTGCAAGAGGATCTGGAATCCAGTAGAGACACAAGGGAAAAACTGGAGTAATACTGGAGACAGAATCCCGCTTCCACACCAAGGAGAAGGGCAGAAGCTAGAGGACAAGTACAGCCAGAGAGTGAACTCCAAGTTGGCATCAAACAGCAAGAGGCCACATTCATGTGCATCCCTTCAGAGGCAGGGATGCACTGGCTGGGATACTGGGGCAAGCCCGTTACGGTCCAACTCTTTACATTGTGTTCTCCCTGGGGATTCAGCTGACTGTGCGGTGAGAGCTGGGAGCTAGGGAAAGGGGGACAAGGGCACTTGCTGACCACTGCAAGGAAATGGGGAGAGGCTGATAAGACTGACCTGCAGGAAAGGGTCATTAGGACTGGGCAGGAGAGGTCAGCAGGACGGACTCTGGGAACGGGAAGAAAATGGCAGCTACTGGCCCTGCAGCTCCTGCTTGAGCATCCTGGTGGAAGCTGTTTGTTACCCACGTGGTCCCCTTTGCTGATGATCACAGATCCACAGAGTTGGAAGGGATCCTCAGAGGCTATTAGCTCAACTTCCTCTCTAAATCAGCAATCCTTTCCTCAACATCCCCACCAGGTGGGTACTTAGTGCGAACACTGCAGTGTCCGCACTTGCAGTCTGCTCTGCTGTTGGACAGTTGAGTTCTTCCTGCTGAGCCAAACTCTGCCTCGCCATGGCTCCTACCACTGACCCCCAGTGCCCCCAAAACAAGCCTATCCCTGTCCAAAAAGACCATCCATGTGTGTTTTCATGGGCTTCAGAGCCAGAGAGGCTCAGAACTGAACTTCAGTTCTGCCACTTACTCATTTCAGCAAATTAAACCGTTTAATCTCTTTAAGCCTTGGTTTATTCCTCAATAAAACAGAGCAAGGCTTAGGAAATTATGGCCCACAGGGTAAATCCGGACCATTGCCTGTTTTTATTAGAACACAGCCACACCCTTTTGGACTCATATTGTCTGTGGCTGCTTTCAAGTTATAACAGAGTTGAGTTGTCACAACAGAAACCATGTGGCCCACAAAACTTATAAGATTTACTATCTTGACATAAAAAGTCTGCCAAGCCCTAAAATAGAGGATTCTCATAAGAGGCTAGTTTGAGGAATTAAGTGCAGTAATATTTACAAAAAGATGCACATGGTGCTTGACTCCATAGCTAAGTAAAATACATTATTCATGAGATACTGGGGTTCTCCGACCTTTGCCTTCTTTGGACTCTCCCAAGTTTGTCACTGTGTCTCCCAGAACAGAACACTCTCATGTCCCAGATGCAGAATCAACTCAGAAAACAAACAAACAAACAAAAAAAAAACAGAGAAACCAGCAACTCCCATTGTGGACATTCAATTTCTATGGTATAGACAAAAGCTGTATTTTCTTCTTAATGCAGTCACGTGGCTGTGGGTTCCGTGGACATTTGTGAATTATCAAAGCTCTCAGACTCTTCTCCAAATGGACACTGTCAGGACAAGCCTCCCTGCTGCTGCATTCGAGCAACTGCTTTTTCTCTCCAACTTAATTGTCTGGCTTCATCTTTATATCTGCTGCATTTAATCATGTTGGGCTTGGTTCAATCCAACAATGGGAACCCTCCTTCCATTCATTCATTCACATCACTCACTCAAATGTTCAGTTTGGGGCTGGTTCTTGTGCTCAATTCAACAATCAGAAAACAAGTCACAGACCTAGATCATAGGAGCTTCCAGTCTTAAGGAAGAGAATGACACTTTGAAGTAATTATATGAATAGATATGGAATTGCAGTGACTATTTGAATGGAGAGGGAAAGGTGATTCCATAGAGCTCTGACACCAGCAAGTCTCCCCAGCAGGTTCTCCAGGTCATACTCATTGTCTGTCTCAGCCCAGACCTCTGGGACACAGGAAACTATGCACTCCTGGGATAGTCCATACAAACCAGGTAAAACAGCAACTGCCCTAGACCTCATGCTCAGAGGCAGGCTGTTCTCTTTCCTCCCCAGCTCTGGACACGCAGCATCAGTATCTTCTCTCAGCTCTTTCCACAGGAAGCTTAGGGGCCTTTTCTTTGCCCACTGGGTGCAGACTCCTCCTTCCCTACATCAGCTCCAGCCCCCTAAGCACATCAGTCAAGACTGATTACTGCTGATCTTGTAACCCAGTGGTTCTCAACGGAGGGTGGGAGAATTTGCCCCCGGCACACATTTAGCAATGTCTGGAGACATTCTTGGCTGTCATAAAAGAGTGTGAGGAGGCGGCTGTTACTGGCATCCAGTGGGTAGAGTCCATGGATGCTGCTAAACATCCTATTATAAATATCCTATCCTAAAATACAATGCACAAGACAGCCCCCACAACAGAAAACTACCCAGAACAGGCTGTCACTAATGCCGAGGTTGAGAACACCTGGTTTAGAGGAGGCAAGGAGAAAAACATGCATTGAACACGTCATATGTGCCAGCACTGTGCTAGATATTTTAAACTTCTTTAAACTTCCCTTCCAAGACAGTGACAGAGAACAGGTCACAAAATGAGCTGCACCACCCACCACCCAATTTCCAGACATGGCTTAGTGGCTTAGTTGAGTCCAACTATTGCTTCCAGCATTTTAAACACACTATTCAAGGCTACTCAACTTTCTGAACCTCAGTTTTCTCATCTGTAAAATGTGAATTACAATACCTACCTCCAGCTGCTGGTCTAGAGTTCCTAGCAAATCTTGGTTTCCTTGTACCCATTTCATGTATGATTTCCAGTTTTCTCCAAGGAAGGGTAGACACACACACACACACACACAGACACACACACACACACTTGCACCCACCTGCTTACATTTTTATGTCGTCCACAAGAATCTGAATAAAGAAATGAAACCTCCGAGTCAGAATCATCTCTCCTTGGCTGAATGCCAAAAAACATTTTTCCATGCTTCATCTCACTTCCTATGTAGGGTTTCTAATACTGTTGGTTGTGCAAAAGTCTGTCTACCCTACGTGACTAGAAGCTTGTTGAGATAAAGGGCCCTGCTCAACACTGCAGGAAAATCATTCGGATGTTCAACCAGCCCTTGAGGAATGAATAAATGATGGGCAAATATGGCCGGGCACGGTGGCTCATGCCTATAATTCCAGCACTATGGGAGGCTGAGGTGGGTGGATCACGAGGTCAGGAGTTCAAGACTAGCCTGGCCAAAACAGTGAAACCCCATCTCTACTAAAACTACAAAATCAGCTGGGTGCGGTGGCAGGTGCCTGTAATCCCAGCTACTTGGGAGGCTGAGGCAGGAGAATCGCTTGAACCTGGGGAGCAGAGGTTGCAGTGAGCAGAGATTGTGCCACTGCCCTCCAGCTTGGGTGACAGAGCAAGACTCCATCTCAAAAAAAAATTATTTAAAAAAATGATGGACAAATATTACAGTTCAAATGATAGTCTCGTTGAACAGCCTATTCATGGTAGCTGTTTATAGCTTATTTGTTGTCTATCTGTTAGTTCCCTTGATGTTTTACCTAAATTCATCTTCTAGACCCAATTTCCAAGCACTTTCCTTTTCAGATTTTGTCAGTTTTATGTTACTTTTACAAACTAAAGATACCCACCCAACAAGCCCAAAGAACAAGAAAGAATCCTTTAAAATAAAGCAGCCTCTCAGCCGGGCATGGTGGCTCATACCTGTAATTCCAGCACTATGGAAAGCCAAGGCAGGCACATCACCTGAGGTCAGGAGTTCGAGACCAGCCCAGTCAACATGGCAAAACCCCATCTATACTAAAAATACAAAAATTAGCTGGGCGTGGTGGCATGTGCCTGTAATCCCAACTATTTGGGAAACTGAGGCAGAAGAATCGCTTGAATCCAGGAGGTGGAGGCTGCTGTGAGCTGAGATCGTGCCACTGCACTCCAGCCTGGGTGATAGAATGAGACTTCATCTCAAAAAAAAAAAAAGAAAGCAGCCTCTTGCGTAGCAGCCATGTTTCCTGAACAAACCAGACCCCACTCCAGGAAAACAGGATGAGTACTTAGACATGTAAGTGGGCATTTACCCACAGCAGCTGGCAGGGCCTCGCCATTCAGTCCTTCCTAACAATCCAGCCTTTCAGCCACCAAACTAATAGGCTTTTCTTGGCACGGACAGTTTTGGCTTGGCAAAACACTCATTTTCACATCTTAAATTGGTCTGTGTCAGAACTGAATGGAGCTTCAGGATCTGCGGTCTGTCTTATATGCTACACTAGGCTTCTCTTGCGCAGGGTCTCAGGTGTCCACACTCATCTCAGACTCCTTTCTCCCTAAAGATCCATGAAAAAAAATCAATTATTTGTATCCCTAATCAAATTCCCAGTGTCTCATTTGGCCACTTAAGATGGCTTTTAAGGCAGATGTGTTGGCACACGTCTATAGTCCTGGCTACGCAGGAGGCTGAGGTGGGAGGATCACTTGAGCCCAGGAATTTGAGGCTGCAGTGAGCTATGATCACACCACTGTGCCTGGGTAACATAGCGAGACTTTGTCTCTAAAAAGTAAGCAAACAAATAAATAAAAGATTTTTTTTCATTTAAAAAGCAAGCTAGAAAAATAAAATCTACCCTTCAGGAACTGAAGCACACTGCATTAAAAACACTCATCTATGTGCTCACATAGTCTCGGGTTCCCTAAAACACCAGGTGATACACCTTAAAGCATTTCTGAGCAGTCTTCCTACTGAGCAGCTAACTCCTCCTGGCTACGGAGCAGCTTTTAGTTGTCTCTGCTTCCTTAAATGTATCTCTTCCCATCTTAATAGATCCTCCTTAACATGAAGTTTTTCTCTCCCTTTCCCATAGTCTGGGACTTTGAAAATGGTATCCCTTGAAGCTCTGCCTTTAGCAGCCAACTTTCAAATGCACAGCTAAATTCCTAGTCAATATGTTTCTCAGGAACTCTCAGCATCATCTAATGAGCACATCATCAGGTGGACTCACCAAGGGAGCCCAGCATATAAACTGAGTCTAGCCGAAAGGAGGAAGGCATACCTAGAAAAATGGATCAGGGCTGGGCACAGTGGCTCACGCCTGTAATCCCAGCACTTTGGGAGACCAAGGCAGGCAGATCACCTGAGGTCAGGAGATCGAGACCATCCTGGCTAATACGGTGAAACCACGTCTCTACTAAAAATACAAAAAATTAGCTGGGCGTTGTGGCACATGCCTGTAGTACCAGCTACTCGGGAGGCTGAGGCAGGAGAATCACTTGAACCTGGGAGGCAGAGGTTGCAGTGAGCTGAGATGGCACCACTGCACTCCAGCCTGGGTGACAGAGCAAGACTCCATCTCAAAAAATAAAAAAAAAAAAGAAAAATGGATCAGATAAGCAAAGGCAAACTTGGCAGAATGAGCCCACCAGGCAGGCTAAGCCAAAGGAGAGACAGGCAGAGGAGAGAGAGGGAGGAAGGATGGAACTGAAGAGAAGTGAGCCCTTACCTGCACTCTGCCTCTGGGAGGCCAGGCCAGGAATGAATGGAGAAGAGGCAGGACCCAGGAACACCGATTCAGAAGCATGTTACACTGTCTCTCTTCCTCTCTCTCCTGTTCCTGCTCTGTCTTGTTAAACAGCCTCCACCTCTCGAGCACTTACTGTGTGCCTAGTACTATGCCTAGTACTTGACACATAGCAGACATCCTCACCACCACCTTATGAAGTAGCCGTGATCACTATCCCCATTTTACAGATGAGAAAGACTGAATCTCACAGAAGTCAAGTGACTTTCCCAAAGTAACAGCTAATTTATTTTGTGGAGACGGGGATTTGGGTGCAAAGCCCTGAAATGCTATTCTGATTTCTGCATACCCACCTTTATAAGCAACTAAATAAACAAGGCTTACTGTGCACTCAGCTTAATCCCAATTGACACCAGAGACAAAAGGCCACATTCTCTATCCTTAGAAAACTCACAGTCCATAGGAGAAGCCAAGAATCTCACCCATAAGTCTCCTGTCAAAGAATGCCAAGTGGCCAGTTATCTACTCCAAATTGTTAAGGAAAACAGGAAATCGGAGCAAGAGCCTTCCTGGTGGAGTAGCCTAGGACATGCTCTGGAGAGGTTGTCGGGAAAAACCGGTTGGGCCATTTTGTACATGTATTTCCTTCTCATTCTCCAGGTTGCTATAACTTCTCTCAATGCAAATAAAAATTGTCTACACCAAAGAGAATGTTGCTTCTAAAGACAAGACCTACAAAAGGATGGTTCATATTAATGAGTAATATTCTTGAATCAAGATCTACTCATTCAATGTCTAAATCACAATGAACAAAACCAAGAGACTCCATGGCCATGAGGCTGACAATACCCTGTCCACTCCCGTCTGTGTCAAGCGTTCTTATCTCTACCAGCCAACGATGAGGTGGGGAGGAAAGCACAGACTGACAAAACTCCATCCAGTAAATATTCCACTTGTGCTAATTCACTTCCTCTCCCAAACAATTGAATCGGATGCCTGCGGCTGTACATAATGGAACATATGATGGAGTCTGGAGCACACCCTTATCAATTCTAAATGGAATAACGGTGAGTATCTTCTGTTTAGACCATCTATAGTGACTTGGTTAGGAAAAGGGCAAAAACAGACTGGCTGTGGGCTCGCTGGTGCCACTGCCTCCATGCATGGCAAAGGAGAGGAGCAAGTGAGGAAGGGGCCTCCTCCACGGGCTACGGTGGAGGAGGAAAAGAAACCGTGATCCTCTGACGCCAGAGGAGCTCCTGAGAATGAAATCCGTGAGAGATTCTGGCATTGCTCCCAGCAGTTCACACCCTGATTATAGAGACTTTGAGTGGCAAAGCCAACATCTAGGAAGACAACTTTCTATATTCCCATCCCAAGTGCACAGAAGAAAACGCTGGCAAGCTCTGCTTTCAATTATACTGAATTATAGGCCAAAGAAATATCATTTTTAAGGTAATAAATAACTTTTTAGCGCTTTCGGCGTTACCGAATTCCTAAGGACAGGTCTTCTGTGTATTATGTACCACTGAGCATCTCCAACGTCGGCAGTACCTGTTAAAAGTCTGTTCTCTACAGGATACATATACCTGCAGTGCCTGTAGCTTTGTTTTTATAAAGCCAAACAGCTTGTAACTCTTAGTCTATTAAATATTACACTCCAAAGGCATGGTGGCTCGTGCCTGCAATCCTAGCGCTTTTGGAGGCTGAGGAGGGCAGATCAACTGAGATCAGGAGTTCCAGACCAGCCTGGCCAACATGGCAAAATCTCATCTCTACTAAAAATACAAAAATTAGCCGGGTGTGGTGGCAGGTGCCTGTAATTCCAGCTACTCAGGAGGCTGAAGCAGGAGAATCACTTGAACTCAGGAGGCAGAGGTTGCAGTGAGCCAAGAGCATGCCACTTCACTCCAGCCTGGGTGACAGAGGGAGACTCCATATCCAAAAAAAAAAAAAGGAAAAGTGTATACAGTTTCAAAAGTAAAAACCAATGAACTAAGACATAAATATTCAACAATGAAAATTAGTTCATTCTTGTAGGTGAAAATTTACAATATCAACTGTACTTAAAAATGTACCAGCCAGCTCCATTCATCACATATTTCCTAAATAAGAGTAATCAGGCAGTTTTGACAGAAAATAAAATGTGTCCCAAAAGAAGTCCGTACCTCGAGCCAAATTTCCCAGCCAAAACCCATCAGGCTTATGAATATAAGCGCCATCAGTTTAAACTTTTCACACTTCAGAGATCGGCAGTTTACAAGCATTCATTTGCTCAAACATTATGTTCTTCGTCCAAAGTTGTATGTGTTTATAAAGGAAAAAAAAAAATCAACAACATTCTCCCACACCTCCTTCCCTCCTCTCCCCGCCACCCTGGCATCTCTAATTATATGTTAGGTTACTGAATACAATTTTTCAAGCTCACAACTGAAACACAGAAAGGTGGGACATAAGGAAAAAGCCCCGTGATCACTTCTCAGAGATAAGCAATGTTACACTCAGATGACCAGTGTGATCCGTAAGCCACACCAGCTTTCAACATCACCTAAAGAAGACCAAAGTGACAAACACATGTCACTGTGGATCACACTTGTCAGGTATCTCCAGAGGTAAGTTACCATCACGATTGTTTTGTTTTGGACTGGGATAGAAGATAAAACACAACTATTTAAGGTTTTAGACATTTTATTTGTAAAAACCCACCTAGCATGTTAACTCTGGAGCTGGGACAAAACTACACTTATCTAAGAAAGATTTACTAGTTAAAGAAAGTTAGTTTAAATCCATTTTAGTTAGATGATGTGGAAAATCTGAATGTTAACTTCTTTTTTCTTCCAACCTCTTCTAACTGCACGTTTAAAAATTTTCATTTATAATCAAGTATACAAAGTCATACACTGGATTTATTATAAATAATTGGTACTGCCATATAACCTCTTTCAAGGGGAAGAAAGGATGCATTCCATTTGGATAATTTACCCCAACAAACCAGAGCAAAACAATTAAGTATGATCTTCCACATGAAGTCCCAGACAGTCCCTCACCAACTCTAAGCAAGCCAGACTAGTAGCCGCGTAACGAAATGAGAAACTGTTGGTCACTGGCAGGTAGGCGCACGGGTCAGAGACAAGACTCTCAGACATAACATTACTCAAAAGTTAAATAACAATGAAAGTGTTTTTGAAGTTTTCTAAAAAGGTAAACCATTAACTTGGTTCTTGAGTAAAACTATGCCACACGTTAACAGCATTCCAAACTGCAAGGTGCAAGCCATTTGGAAAAGGAAAAGAAGGTCCCAATGTGTGGTTAAAGGCTGTGAAAGTTCTGAGCTCAAAGGGCAGACTCTGCTGCTTTCGGCTGGGCTTCGAACGAAAACCTTCCACGAAGCAGCTACTATTTATCCCTAACCATTCTCTCCACGCGGATGCTGAAATAAATTGGCATCAAATGGCTGCCTACTTCACCTTTCTTAAATATCAACTTCATCTAGCTTTCAAAAAAGAAAAACTGCCAAATCATAAGTAGCACAGATAATGAAATTAGACCTGACCCAGAATTCTGGGTCCATGTCTTGCCACCTATTAACCAACCAGCTCTCTGGAGAAAGTCACTCGACCTGTCTAAACACAGGTGGATAAAGTGTGAAGGGAGGCAATGCTGGTCACTTGGGCTTCTTCCAGGTCAAAGTCCCGGCCGGGCACGGTGGCTCATACCTGTAATGGCAGCATTTTGAGAGGCCAAGGCTGGTGGATCACTTGAAGTCAGGAGTTCAAGACCAGTGAACTCTCATCTCTATTAAAAATAAAAAATTTAGCTGGGCTTGGTGGTGCATGCTTGTAATCCCAGCTACTTGGGAGCCTGAGACAGAGAGTTGCTTGAACTAGGAGGGTGCAGGTTGCAGTGAGCCGAGACCGCCCTGCTGCACTCTAGCCTGGGCGACAGAGCAAGACTTTGTCTCAAAAAAAAAACAAAAAAACAAACACAGACAAACAACGTCCCTGAGCTCTCTGGGCTGCTCTTTCCCAATGGAAACCATTCCCCTCTTATCAGTAGGTGGCTTCCTTTGCTTCATAATCCAAAATGAATTTCTACTAAAATAATATTTACTTCATTTATACAAACTGTTAGGTACTCATGGTAGCTGGCTAGAATGAAGGATGAAAGTTCCTAACACATTTCCCTGCTGAGTCAGGCAGTATGACTTTGACCATGTCACACGGGGATATGAGATATCCAGCAGCTCGGGCCCTCACCCCCAATCACCTGGAAAGAAGTGGTCTGGATCACAACTCTGCTAGGAGGGAAGAGAACAGCGTGGAAGAGACAATGTTGCCTCTCCTGATATAACATCTGTATACAACTACAGTCAGCCCTCTGTATCTGTGGGTTCTGCATCCACAGATTCAATCAACCTTGTATCAGAAATATTCAGGAAAAAAACTGCATCTGTACTGAACACATACAGACTTTTTTTTTCCTGATTATTATTCCCTAAACATTATAATGCTACTTTTAACGTAGCATTTACATTGTACTAAGTATTATAAGTAATCGAGGGATGGTTTAAGATATATGGGAAGATTACACAGGTTATATACAAATACTATGCCTTTTTATATAAGGGACTTCAGAATTCATGGATTTTGGTGTCCCCAGAAGTCCTGGAACTAATCACCCATGGACACTGAGGGATGACTACACTGGAATTTATCTGGGCATCCATCTTTGTAGGTTTCCTATGAGTTTTTCAAGACTTTGTCTCAAAAAAAACCAAAAAGCAAACACAGACAAACAACGTCCCTGAGCTCTCTGGGCTGCTCTTTCCCAATGGAAATCATTCCCCTCTAGTCAGTAGGTGGCTTCCTTTGCTTCATAATCCAAAATGAATTTCTACTAAAATAATATTTACTTCATTTACTATATATTTACTTCATTGGTACATGCAGGGGCATGTACCAATGTTATTGGGCCTTCAGGCTCCTCATTGGCCAGCTGAGACACAAGCCTAGGGTAAAAGAGCATGGGGGACCAGGAAGTGAGCTTCCATGTTCCCTGACTTTCCAACCAAAAAGCACCTCCATACACTCTGCTCCTGGCCCCCTTGAACCTAAATGATGCCTGCCCAAATGCAGCAACACATTCCCAGTGCCAGCAAGCAAGCATTCAACCAAACTGCCACTTACTAACACCATCATGTCTTCCCTTCACATCCTGGAAGATTACTATTAGACCTTCCTAAAATGTACACACTTTTAAAATCACTAACCGTTGCTTCTAACCTATGTATCTAAGAACTTTATCTCTCTTAAAACTGGACCTTTTCCTATCAGAGGAAACATCTGAAAGCATTCTGAGTCAAAAACGTTAAGAGGAAAAATGTCACATTCAGCACAGTCCTACAAGGATGTAGGAACCCATCGGTGGCCTGTGGTTCCCATTTCTGAAAGAAAAACATGCCAGAAAGTCTCTCCCCTTCTGTGAACCACACAGGATTGCTGCGATTCTTAGGACTAACTCCTGTAATCCACAGTAAACCAGCCAAGAGATGTACTTGGACTGCCCGGGCTTATGACAATTTCTTACTTCAATTAAAATGCCTATAGATTTTATGCCAAAAGGAGAATGTTTTAAACTTGAATTATTAGCTTCCAATGACCATCCAAACCAATGTAAAATATTTAATGCTCCACTTCATTTGTTTTGTTTAAAACTGATCTTGTGCTTGAAAATTTTGGCTGTTGTGCTCATTACTGTTCAGCCACAAAGAATGCAAAAACAAAAGCAGTTTTTCTTTTGATGAGCTGCAGCCATTAGATCCTAAGTGTTCATTTTCACCACAAGCCATCATTTATTGAGGGCCTAATACATACATATTCTTTCAAGTTGCTTTACATATATTGATCCACTCAGTCTATCAGCATGCATTTACTGAGCACCTCCTAAGTGCCATGCATCAACCTGGGCATTAGAAATAAAAAGTGAGGAGCAAGTCCAAGGTAATAGCCCCACGGAGAAAGCAGATCATCAAATAAGCAGTTACTATGCAATGTGGTAAATGCTGTGATGGAGAAAACCGGTTATTAAAAATAATATATTAGAGGCCAGGCACAGTATGTCTGCCCTATAATCTCAGAGCTTCAGAAGGCTGAGGTGGGAGAACTGCTTGAGCCCAAGAGTCCAAGGTTACAGTGAGCTATGATTGTGCCACTGCACTCCAGCCTGGGCAACAGCGTAAGACCCTGTCTTTAAAATATACATATATATATTATATTATATGTATGTCTCTAAAATATACATATATATATATTAGACATGTGACAGTAGGCATTCAGTAAATGCATAATATATCTATAGACTATAAAGATAGACAGATATTAGACAGTGATTGCATGTCAGATGTTTAAAGCCATGTCTGTAATTCTCACAACACCCTACCCTACTAGGGTAGGTAACTCTCCACTTTCCAGATGAGCTTCCTGAGGTTCTTCCACACGCACACTGCCTCTCTAACAGCATCAGCATCTGCATCATCGTTTGTAGCTTACATCCCCATTCTGGTCTCAAAATTGCACCTGCCAAAATGCATTAGCTCATTTAGGCATGCATTAATCCCATATTGACCACAGATACCAATTTGCTGGAAGTCTAGGGCACACTGCACACCGTGGGGAGAAAGGGCTGCAACAACTCCAAACCACAGAGCACACCCCAAAGAAACTCACAAGCTGGCTGCAAAGAGCAATACAAGACTAATAAAGATAAAGCAGGATGGAACATGCCACTGGGCAGTCTATGGTCATGGACAAAAAGAGTCTCAGAAAAATCACTTGACTTTAAAAAGGGAAAACTCATTGTGGAAGGATTCATTAAAGAAGTGGGAGTTAGGTCTTAAGATCACATAAGGTCAGATGGTGCACGAGGAAAGAAGGCCAGTCCCTCAGGAAAGCTGTGTACACAGAGAGGTACCCAGGAGGCTCACAGGTTAGGCTGAACGACGGCCAAGGGTGTAACTAGAGCCCAACAATGGGGCAAGCCAGCCCGCAGCTGCCCGAGGTGCCAGCTGATAAGAGATGCTAGGGCATCCTGGGGCATTAAAACAACCCAGTGTAATAGCAGGTGGAGAAAACTGCATTTATAAGAACTCCTCTCAGAGACTATTAAACATGATGGAGGCAGTTCTTTGTTCCGCCTCCTGGGATAGAGGGTGAGACCCTAAAGGGCCTCCAGGAGCCAACACTGAAGGCCACCAAATACTCTTCTAAAGATGACAAGTCTGCCTGCTGCAGGGACTAGCTTCTGCTTGGAGGCTGTGCCAGCTCGAGACCAGGGCCGCATTATTCAGAATCACAGTGGAGGCTGAATGCTGTCAGCAACCCATCTCCCTATAACCCTTTTCCCATCAGGCCTCCCCTCCCAAAGTTGGTAAACAGATACTTAAAGAATATTGAGTTGCAGGCCAAGTTATTAGCTTGCCTGGGGCACCCACGTGTCTCAGCCAGTCTACAGATAATGTCTATAGTTGTTTAACTCTCTACTGCCGATAAACTACCTTTACAAGTTAGATTACTTGATTTTTACAACAGCCATGAAATAAGCACTAGACCTCTCATTTTATAGAGGAAAATCCTGAGGGTCAGAGTGGGTAAATGGCCCGTTCAAGAAAACTAGCAAGTTGCAGAGCCAGGTTTTAGACCAGGGTCTGTCCAGTGGTCCACCTGCTCTATCACTGCTGCAATAGTTGTAATACTTTATAAAGTTCTTGACAGTTGACAGAGAGCTTTTACAGAAGTCTTAGGCAGTACACACAAATACACAGATTTTCAGTTTTACTAATAGTAAAATAATATTAATAATAATACTGTATTCTACTTTTTAAAAAACCCATCTTTCCTCCTAGCTATGGACTTTGGCTCATTACATTTATAAGGTAAGTGAATCGTTATTATTTAGATGACTGCTAAAGATATGTAAGTAAAGTCTTTATTTATTTATTTATTTATTTATTTTCAGACAGAGTCCTGCTGTGTCACCCAGGCTGGAGTGCAGTGGCACGATCTCAGCTCACTGCAACCTATGCCTCCGAGAATGGTTCAAGCCATTCTCCTGCCTCAGCTTCCCAAGTAGCTGGGACTACAGGCACCTGCCACCAAGACCGGCTAATTTTTTTTTGTTTTGTATTTTTAGTAGATACAGGGTTTCACTATGTTGGCCGGGCTGGTGGTCTTAAATTCCTGACCTTGTGATCTGCCCGCCTCGGCCTCCCAAAGTGCTGGGATTACAGGCATGAGCCACCCTGCCTGGCCAAGTAATGTCTTAAATCTTAGATACTGGTCTGCTAGTAAGTCACTGCTTAGAATGACCTTGCATTTTCGCCACATATTTGCCCATTTCCATTTTTCTGCCACCAAACTCCTGCCTTCACTTCGAATCCTCCTTCAGTGACACATGACGTCACATAAGCAGCATCTTCCTACATGTCCATCTTACATCAGGACTTGTTTTCAGGAAGTGGCTACATTCAAGGCAGACATAAAACCACAGGACTTGAAAAATTTTTCAAAAAAACAACCATTCACTCAGTTTTTGGCAAAAACAATAGCAATTATACAGGACAGATGGGTACGTACATTTCATTCTTAAGACTTTCCGTTTTTCAGAGCATTTCTTTAAAATTCCTAGGTCACATAAATTATTTAATAAACAATTTGTCAATCTGCCTTCCACACTGGGAAGAAAGTTATACACAGAAATGTACACAGAGTCAATCAAAGTGCTGGTGACAAATAAGCAAACCACCTCCCTCATCATCACGCCCCTGAAATGAAGAGCACAAACTCCCTTCACCAACCACAGGGAGGCCTCTTTTTCTATTTCTTTCTCATAACACATCATTGTACCAAAAAATCATAATGAAAAGGTCAATATACTTAATCCATAATACAAAAAATCTCAACTAATTTTAGTCATATCTCTTTCTAACAACATTTAAATAATCAGGCCACACTATGCAAATCAAATTAAAATTTATTTTTTTTTGCTTTTTCCCAGTCCCAAAGGAAAACTCCATATCCCACTCATCTTGCTGAAAACCACAAGAAAGTTATTTAATTCCAGTTAGACCAATCTTAAACATATCCATGAAATGTGATTTTTCAAGAGCTTTCCTTATTTACTCACCAGATCATCAATATACAGAGAGCTCCTCCTAAGCACAGGCCCCATTGATGTTTTCAGTCAATACTAAACATTTACACAAATATTCTGTTACAGTAACGTTTATAAAAATTCTACACTATCGTTTGAATTTTAAAAATTTTCAGTTAAGGTTACTTTTCATAATTCTCATTAGGTAATCTAGAATGTGGGTGTTTTTGAATTTCCTTTTCATGGAGAAAAAGGAAGCGTTGTATCAGGACATCAGATGTATATGGGAAAATAAGTATTTCAGTGCACATGTAAGTAAATACATATTTTGTTTGTTTAAAGATCCTTTGCCTGCTCCACTTACAATCCAAATACACCACAGTCAAATTCCATAAATTCAGTTTTAAATGTAGGTATGAAAACTAGGTTTTCTACCAAAGTTGACCGAGCCCAAAACACTCTGTCTAATACACAGTCAAAGCAAACAGCAATCAGCCCCTTAGATGCCCCCGAAGAAACCATTCTTTGTTTACCTAGAAACTGAAAGATTTTACACTGAGAATCACAGCTGCTACAGCAATGGAGGTATGCTTTGAATTCAGATAGCCATATTAGACTCTCATTGATTTGTTAAAAATTTAACATTGTAAATGAAACCAAAGCAACCACCAACACCAACCGAGTAATTAAATTCCTGGTTGGAAGAAGTTTCAAAATCCAAGCCCGACATCAACATCTGGCAAGCTTCCATTTACCACCTACCAATACTTGCTCACATTACACTGAAAATTCAGATAGAGGGAAAAGTACTAAGATTTTTAAAAGCCTATTAATTAGTTTGTATTCTCCGTTTAAATCACACATAAAAGCTAACTCCAGTTGCAATTATAATCTTAGTGTTCGTCCTGTTGTCACAGAAAGCCAAGGGCTGACAAGAGTTAATGCAGACAATTAAATCTGTTCTTGTCCAGGGGACTTGATCAATACACTGTGCATCATAATCTAGCCCTGAACGGCTGCCTCTCCTCCACCCCCAGGCCTTTGGATCAGGCGGTTTATCGCTGGGTTAGTAACTCTTTTCTCTCTGATTTGCGCATCTCCAGAAAGGGCGAGGGAGACGCCTGATTCAAACTGCATTTGTTTACCACCCAGTGGCCCCAACGTTATGCATTTCCACAACCCAGGAGCGTGCGCTTCTGGCATCCCCTTTACCTGCCAAGTTCCTCGCCGGTGTCGTAGTAATCATCCACGTTTTCCTGCCTGAACACGGTCATGATAAACTGTCACGCCTCACCAAAGCCCAACGCACTTCAGCTCCGCTTCCCAGACCATCACCACCGCTCCTGTGCCTCCGTGGCCCCCTCATGCATCAGTTTCCAGTCCTTTTGAAAACAAACAAACAAAAAAAATTGGCAATAATAATAGTAAAATGGCAACCCCAAAAGGAAGTAGACCTCCCCAGCGCCAAGACCCGCTCGCTGGAGACCAGGTCTCAGGAGTTGCCCCTCCTCGTGGGGTGGAGGGGAGCACCCTTTGTTAAAGCTGGGCGGCCAGGGACGCCCCCGACCTCTCAGCCCTGCGCGCGCGTGGGGCCGAGCACCACGGCACCCTGAGGTCCGCGACCCCAAACGCTGGGTGGTGTGTTCGGATCAGAACGGGCTCCGGAAGTGACTGGCCTCCCCGCCTCCCCTTTCTCTGCACACACGCCCACCCAGCTCTCCCACCTCCAGGGACGCCGCGGAAGAATGAAGCCCTCGCCCAGACCCAACGCGCCTCGCTGGAAGCATCCCTCTCAGCCTGCGGCATTGGTAGCACCCCCGCGCCACCTCTCGGCTCCCGCGCCTCTCCTGCCACCGTGGCCACCCTCTTCCCTTCCCCGAGCAAGGCAGTCCCCAGAGCCACATTCCTGGCGACTCCCTCTCCGTTACCCGGCCGACCCGGCGTGCTGCCGCCCGGGGGAGCAAGGGAGGGAAGGGAGCGGCCCACCGAGGCGCGGCCGTCCGCTCCAGATCCCTGCGCCCCGACACAAAGCGCCTGTTCGGGCCGGCGCCACCTGTTCCCACCCGGCCCGCGGGGCTGGGGGAGCCTCCCGGCTGCGATCGCATTTCTCCCCGAAGCCAAGTTTCTCTCCGCCTTGGCCTTCCCAGTTGCTCGAGGCGCTGCCCGGGCAAACCCCACCGCGCCCTGGCCGCGAAAGCAAAAGCTGGCGCCGGGGGTCGGGGGGACCGGGGAACCGCGCCTGGCCACTCACCCGGGCGCCTGAGAGCTCCCCGGGTCCCTCCGGAGCGCTGTCGGAGGCCGACCATAGGCGCCAGCGCCACAGACTAGCGGGGCGGCGGCGGGAACACAGCTAAGGAGGGAGTGGGGGGCGCAGATCCCACGCAGCCGCCCCGGCGCCGGCTCCAGAGCCAGCCGCCGCGAGGGTCGCCGAGTCCCCTCAGCGGAGGGAACAATGTCCCGGCGTCGGCTCGGCCCGGCTCTCCAGCTCCCGCTCCAGAGCAGCCTCTAGGCTCCTTGCCGCCTGTAGGGCGGAGGGCGGCCGGCAGGCGGCCAATGGGGACCCTGCAAGCGGGCTGGCGGCGCGGCCCACCCACCTCCGAACTGCCCTGCCGGGTAGGCGCTGCGGGTTCTGCGCGGCGCTCGCTGCTCCTCCCAGCTCTGCGCTCCGGGCTCGCTGGCGCGCTCTACCGCGCACACCCCGCACACACCCACTCGCCCCACACCCACGCCGGCAGGGGAGCCAGCGCGGCAGCCCAGAACGCGGGCACCCCACCTGTGACACATCGCTAAGCTGTCCTCCGGCTGGGTTCTAGGGAAACACGGTTCTTTCGTCCCGCAGTTGTGTCCTAGGATCCCAGCTTGTGCCGGGCACGGTGCTTGGCACGGGAAAATCACAGAGAACAAAACAGGTTTTTAAAATCCCTACCCTCCGGAAACCTGCATTCTGGTGGAACAGATAGATAATAAATATGTAAGCTAACTAATAAGGTAATTTTGGAGAATCAGTCCCATGTTTACCACAAGACAGGTTAATGGAATAGAGAATGGCAGGGAGGGAGCGGACCTCCTTAGACTGGATTCCCCTGCGGGATTAGTGTTGGAACCGAGGTTTGAAGGCAAAAAGGTTTGCAATAAGAGAGGAAAAGGTTGAGGTCTCCGAGACCCAAAAAAGCAGCAGAGACGAGGAGTTTATTTGTGCTATCCAATATGCTATTGGCTATTGATGAGCTGAAATATAGCTAGTCCCAAATTAATTGTGCTGTAAGTGTAAAATACACACTAGGGTCCAAGACTTAGTATGGATATGTGAATGAAAAAATCTCTTGAATATTTTTATATTCGTTACACGTTCAATAATAATATTTTGGATATATTGGGTTAAATAAAATATATTACTAAAATTAATTTCACATGTTTACTTTCTTTTGCGATACAGTCTCGCTCTGTCGCACGTTCTTGGCTCACTGCAACCTTCACCTCCCGGGTTCGAGCGATTCTCCTGCCTCAGCTTCCCCGGTAGCTGGGACTACGGTTGTGCATCACCGCACCCAGCTAATTTTTGTATTTTTTGTAGGGACGGGATTTCACCATGTTAGCTAGGATGGTCTCAATCTCTTGACCTCCCAAAGTGCTGGGATTACTGGCGTGAGTCACCAAGACCGGCCTCACCTGTTTACTATTTATTTATTTATTTTTTTAGAGATGGAGGTTCGCTCTTGTTGCCCAGGCTAGAGCGCAATGGCGCAATCTCGGCTTACTGCAACCTCCACCTCCTGGGTTCAAGCAATTCTCCTGCCTCAGCCTCCCCAGGTAGCTGAGATTACAGGCATGCACCACCATGCCCGGCTAATTTTGTATTTTTAGTAGAGACGCGGGCTGGTCTTGAACTCCTGACCTCAGGTGATCCGCCCACCTCAGCCTCCTAAATTGCTGGGATTACAGGCGTGAGCCACCATGCATGGCATCACCTGTTTACTTTTTAAAAGGTATCTACTAAAAAATATAACAGCACCTACATGGCTTGCATTAGATTTCTGAGGACTGTGCTGGTCTACACAAAGACCCTATATCCACTGGAGGCCTCTATTCACTTTCTCTACTTCCCACCCCATGCTCCCCACAAATGTTTGAGTGGGGATGAAGAAGGGATGATTCCTCACATCCCACTGCTGGAGAACCCCAAACAGAGAAAAGCTCCTAAGGGGAAATCTATTTTACTGCCTAGAATGATGAAAACTGATAGATTAAGAGATTTCCGATCCACACCATTGTTCAAATCCCCAGGCTTTCTAAACTGAGTTGGTTCAAATCTCTCTCAAAAAAAATTTCAACAGAAATTTTCAACTGTGAAGATTTGGGCCTCTTGAAAACAAGGCAAACCAAAAGAATGCCCCTCAGGCCTTATGTCAAATCCTAGATTTTTGTTTTTTGTGTTTTTTTGAGACGGAGTTTTACTCTTGTTGCCTAGGCTGGAGTGCAGTTGCCCAATCTTGGCTTCTGCAAAATCGGCCTCCCGGGTTCAAAGGATTCTCCTGTCTGAAGCTACCCAGTAGCTGGGATTACAGGCGTAGGTCACTACGATTGGCTGATTTTGTATTTTTAGTAGAGATGGAGTTTCACCATTGGCCAGGCTGGTCTCGAACTCTTGGCCTCAGGTGATCCTCCTGCCTCAGCCTCTCAAAGTGCTGGGATTACAGGCGGAAGCCACTATGCCTGTCCAAATCCTAATCTTAAATAACATTGCATTAATGACCCACAGGAAGGGCCCACAGGAATGGAGGGGAAATCCCCAAACTAGGAGATGATATTAGCCTAAGCAGTGGGCTTGATAATTAATACAAAAGGATCTTGAGGGTCAAGAAATACAGTCAAAAATAACAAAAAGAAAGAGTGATTCATCTGGGAAAATGCAAATGAATACATCTGTTGGGAGAAAAAAATTAAAACACAGATGTTTGAGATAAACTTGGAAGGTGTTTATGGATGACTACCTTATGGGTAATATTTTTTTCTGCAAAATAAAATTATGTTCTCTAAGGCAATTAAAAGAATTGAATCTATTTGGCAGCTAGAATGTCTTAACTACTCTATTGGACAATGATGTTCACCGGAGATTATCTGGAGTAGTGGAAAGGAGCATGAAATTTGGAGTCACAAAATTAGATCTAATATTGGTGGAGCCATTTAACAGTTTAATGATCTTGGATAAGTCACTGATCCCCAAGCTTCATGTGTGCACCAATTTAGACAAGCATTTTAGAAAGGGGAAATGTGGTCATTTAAAAACATATCCACAAATTCTTTGACACTCCCCCAATCAAGAGGTGGAGTCTAATTCCCCTCTCAATAAATACACACTGACCCTATCTGCTGGCTTCTAAGAAAAGGTAGTGGCAGGGGCACGGTGTAATTTATTTCCAAGGTTAGGTCATAAGGCATTAGAGCTCCTGCCTGCTTGCTTTTCTCTCTCTCTCTCTCTCTCTTCCCCCCACTCCCCCCTCCCCCTCCACCCTGTCTAAAGCCTTCTGCTGTCACGATTACCCTAGGGCTGCTGTGTAGAGAAGTGTGACAAGACCACAGAAAGAACTAGAGATGCCTAAAGAAGCCAGCTATCCAGCCCCACCCTCACTCCCGGTTGTTTGTATCTTCCAGTTCAAGTTCTGTGAGCCAAATCAATGACTTTTAATGTTTTAAGTCATTATTTCAGGGTGGTTTGTTATGTAGCAATAGATTATCTTCTTAAAAAGTTGGAAAAATTAAGAAAACTCTTAACACATACCAGGTTCCAGACAGACTAAATAATTACCTCAATTAATCTTTAAATAAATTAGTGGGTTTTTTGTTTAATAAATGAATTAGTGGTTATTTCCACTTTGTATGTAAATGTCTTAGTCACAGTTTCATTGCCTGTGAAGTAAGGATGATTATAGACTCTTCCATATTCCTCAGGTTTGTTAGGAGAATCTAAAGAGATAATGCACAAAACAAGACTTTGTACATTATAAAATACATCAACATGTTGGAGATTTTAGTTTCTATCATGTCCCGAGCAAAAATGACTGAGAGAGGCATCTCACAAATAGAAGACAACAATATAAGAAGCTACAAATTATGAGATGCCAGTTGAGAAGGATTTCTATAAAAATAATTGATTATGATATGGACTGTGGATCATCATAATCATGGCAATAGTATTTTAAACAAACCTGAGTGTAGATTTTAGAACATTACTTCACATCTGTACTAGGGTAAAATAACTGTTGCTATAAGACCCAACAAATTTCAGAGGTTTAACACATTAAAAATTTGTTACTTGTTCTCGGCACAAAGGTTTGCAGGGAGTAGGCAGAGATTCGCTTCACGATAGTCATTCAGAAACCCAGGTTTCTGCCATCTAATGAA
Organism: Cacajao melanocephalus; assembly: GCA_963573385.1. NCBI lineage: Eukaryota > Metazoa > Chordata > Mammalia > Primates > Pitheciidae > Cacajao > Cacajao melanocephalus. The sequence goes on from CAUYLG010027250.1 coordinate 229,030, forward strand.
TCCATGCTCCTCCAGGGTAAGTTCCTCAGTTGATCTTTTCCATCTTTTGGCTGATGAGAGAAGAGAAAATACAGGGAGGATTGCGCTGAAGGTTTACGTGGGAGGTCAGATTTGAAGTCTAAGACAACCATTATTTCCTGGCAAGATGTTCTCAGCTCAATCAAAGCGGACCATATTAACTCAGTTCCATCTTTGGGTTGCTTTTTTGTAACATGGTTTTGGTTTTATCAAAATTCCATTTTGTCAAATTAAGAATATTTCTGCATTGTGGTTTCCCTGTTAAAGATTCTGTCCATTACGCAGTTGAGAGCCTCTCATAGAGGCAGTCACATGACTGATCCCAGTTCCTCCCAGCATTGAGTACTAAAAGTATATTCATCTCTTCTCACCAAATCATATTTTCTTTTATCAGACAAAAGTACAGAGCTCATTTTGTTTCTCATTTTGCCTTGGATTCTCCAGAAAGCATGCAGCAAGCTCAGAAAGCACAAACCTCCATCTAATGCCCAGTTTACCATCTTCTCTGATCCCATTCATAAGCATTTCTTGAGTATCTAGTGTCCATCATATGTTAGGGTTGCAGATATAAGAGAAACATTCTCTGTCCTCAGGTAACTCAGCCTGATGAGGGAGACGGATCAACAAATAGAACTGCGATTGTGCTAAATATAATCCATTCGTCGCTCTACATCTAATCTACTCTCTGAGCCATAAGATTATTTTAACGCATTCCTTGTCCTCTGGTTGCTAGTAGGCTTAGCCAGTGGGGCACCTGGCATGAGATGAAAAAGAAGGAAAGAGAGTGAAGCCAAGATAGTCATTCCTCATCTCTCCTCCCTGCAAGATTGCCTCAGTCCACAGCTAAACATAGGTCGCTTTTCTTCACCAGGTCCCCTCTTTTACATGGTTTTCTCTTTCTGGGTTTTGGTAGCCACTCTCGCTCCTTTATCTCTTCAAACCTAGGGTTGGTGCCAGCTCTGTCATTACTAACTTGGGTTCCTGCTCCATCCCTTATGATCCCCCTGCACCTTTCCCACACCACCTTGAGTCATCCTGATTTGAGCATGCCATCGCTGAGTGACAGCATAATGAGATAGGAATCTCAGAAGATGATGAAAACAAGTAGGGAGGGTGCTTAATTCAGATAAGGGCCAGACGGAGGGTGAGGGTGGAGGGAAGGCTGGGATTTCAGAGAAGTTTCCTAGAGAAGCTGACATCTATTGAAAAATTTGAAAAGAGATTCAGAGTAAGCAGGATAAACTGGTGGGCAATTAGGGTGGTGGGTTGTGGGGCAGTAGGGGTTGGAAAGGAGGGCATCTAAATAGAGGAAAACAGCAAGGGTACAATCCTGGATATGAGAAAGACTATGACTCATTCAGGTATCTGTAAGTAATCAGAACCAAGGCAAGGAAATGGCAAGAGGCAAGAGTGGAGAGAAGGGTCTCTTCCATTATGCCCAGAACTCGGATGAGAGTGAACCAAGGTAGAGCTTGAAGGTAGGTCCTTGTCCATCATGCTCAGCTTATGGCTGTATCACTCTGAAGATAGTTAATTAGTGCTAATTTAGCACAGATGGTGGGTATAGAAAAATAATGAGATGCTTTAAGGAGGAAGAAATCACAGGACCTGGGACCTTGGTACCCGAGGAAAAGGACAGAGTCAGCGTGACACCCCAAGTTTTGGTTGCGTGATTAGGTATATCTTGCTGCCACATAGGCTGAAATACAGTTACATATGCAGTTTGGGGAGAGAAGGTGAGGTCAGTCTTAGGGTTATGAAGATTGAGGTACCCATGGAGCATCTAGATGATGTCCGGGGGATGTCTGGGAGATGGGTGATGGGTACCTGAGGGATGAGGAGAAAGTGAGCCTGGTGTATACTCTAGCGGGGGCTGCAGGCATAGGAGGGGATGAGGACACCTAAGGACAGGGTGTACAGGGTTAAAAAGAAGAGTACTAGTGGCAGAACCCTGGAACAGTGGCATACGAACCCAAGCAAATACAGAGGGACAAGAATGCCTAGCCAGTAGCTGCAGCTTGCCAGTTAATCTGATGAGGAGCTAAGGAGTTTTGTTTTGTTCATTTGTTGCTTGGGCAAAGAAGAGACGGGGCCAGGATGGGCATCATCAATGGGTGGTGAATTAAGACTTCCTGAATGTGGAGTGCCTCATTATGCTTCCGGTATACAGTATTTATCGCATCATAAAGATTTGCTATCTTCTTGGTCTGATAGGTCCCAAACTTCCTTATCTATGCTTAACACATCCTATGAGTTTCCTTCATTCCATTTTTCTTCTTCTTTTTCAGAACAGAAATGAATATTCACAAACAAAATACAAAATGCACATTACTCACTTCCTGCTGAGCTGTGAGTGATTTGCAGTACCTCTCAGACACCTTCTCCCAAGATTTCTCCAGTCTCCCAGCCCTTTTGTAGTGCAAGGTTTTAAAGATGAGGGGCTTCACATTACCCTATATGGCCATCTGAACTAGGAGTTTGTGAGCCCAGGTTTAAGTCACCATTGCCTGGATTTTTTGCTCATCCTCCTTCTCTAGCCCTACTTTCCCTCTCACTCAGTTTTTTTCCCCCAATTTTCATGTATTGTGCCCTGTGGTATCAAATGCATTAAATTCTTTGTAAAAACAGGCAGTATGCAAATAAGCACTTACAAGTCACTGACCAGTGATCCTGTGTTACAGGTTTAATTTTGCCCTTAGCCTTATTTCTCTTATGCCTGGACCAATTTTGTTGAGGTTCTGTCACTACCTGAAGCAAAAGATGGGTAACATTAAGCAGCACTTGCAAAACTCAAGGCTGGGAATGTGAATCAGATTCCTAAATTAATGTCATGGACATGCTTTGTAATAGCATATGTGTCACTCATTTTGCTAGCATGTGCAAATTTAGCTTTTGTGTAACATGTACACTTTTCTTCCCACAGGACTCATTGGCTATCGAGATCTTACCCAGTTGGCTACTAGATTCTACCACGTTTCCCTATAAGAATAGCTGAATATATTAGTTGGCGCAAAAATAATGGCAAAAACCACAATCACTTTTGCACCAACCTAATAAATGGAAAGGAGCAGAATAAAGCATTCAAAAGAGTTTCCATTTTGTCGAATAAACGTCAAGCAAGACTGGAAAAAAATGTCATCCAGAAAGAAACAGTCGGCATTATTTATCCATTAGAAATGGATGTGCCAATCATAATTGCAGATAAATCTGAACTTATATCCACATTGATTTATTTTCTATTACTTATCATTTTTTTCTCTTCTGATGACTAATGAATCTCTTTCAAACCATCCAACTTCCAACTTAACACCATTGATTTCTATTTATTTTCCTTTCAGTGAAAATTGTGGTAAAAATATTTTCAGTCAGTATCAAAATTCATCTTTTTGGGTTGGATAGACATTAAATATTACAGAAGATTCAATATCAATGAAAGCCTCTAGGTTTCCTGGCACGGTTTCATGAAATAAAAGTCTCATTACTCAAGCCAGAGAAGTGATTTACAGCCTTATTCATAGCACTTCGCTAGGATTTATAGAAACATTGCTTTACAAAAAAGACAAACTTGCCATAAATTTTTCCAAAAGGTTCTGTCAGATTGAAGATTTGCAAAGATAGCAATAATCTTTGATCCATGCAATGCTGTATTCACAACCAAGAGCTCTAAATTTGCACACCTATAAAATTGGTGCTTTCTGTTTATATAGACTTAATATGTCCAAATATACTCTTTTTTGACAACCATATAAAAATATGGATGCAATTTAATGTGTTGCTTAAGCATTTTCTATCATTTTTTTCTCTTTTTTAAAAAATTTTTTTGACAAGGTCTCACTCTGTTACCCAAGCTGGAGTGCAGTGACATGATCATGGCCCACTGTAGCCTCAACCTTCCAGGCTCAAGCAATCTTTTCTCCTCAGCCTATCAAGTAGTTGGGACTATAGGTATGCACCACCATGTCCAGCTAATTTTTTAATTTTTTGTAGAGATGAGGTCTCTCTGTGTTACCCAGGATGGTCTTAAACTCTTGGGTTCAAGCAATCCTCCTATTTTGGCCTCCCGAAGTGCTAGGATTACAGGCATGAGCCACCACACCAGGCCTCATTTAACTGTTTATTGAGAAGTAAGGATGGCAGTGAAAAAGACCCAGGGATTTATGATGTAGAGCACCACAATCACATGCTGTATTTCTTTAGAATCCTCTTAAAGAAAGGATCTACTTGGGTTTTTAAAAATTTCCTGCTTACCTTTCCTAGAATAAAGTCAATAAATTGAGCTCTCTAAGTACAACCCATCCCCTAATCCAGGTTATTAGAAAAGGCAAAACAGTTGAAAATGCATTGCCCAAGGCCGGGCGCGGTGGCTCATGCCTGTAATCCTAGCACTTTGGGAGGCCGAGGTGGGTGGATCACCTGAGGTCAGGAGTTCAAGACCAGCCTGGCCATTATGGTGAAACCCCATCTTTAAAAAAAAAAAAAAGAAAATGCATTGCCCAACTCTCCTGCACACCTTCACTTCACTCCGCCTTCCACGCCCCTCTTTTTAGTCTACTTCACCCTCTTAAGCTTTAAAAAACACCCCTACTATCCTACACAAGATTTTTGCATGTGTGATTAATTTTTCAAATATTAACAGATTATTTCATCTATTACAAAGTTATATCTTAAATGACTTAAATCCATCTTTTAAAAATGTTTCTTGACTTTGGAAGAATTAGATTAGTCATTTGATTGGTAAGCCACATTATAAGCTTTTAAAAAACTTGGAGGTGGCTAGTCGAGGTGGCTCATGCCCGCAATCCCAGCACTTTGGGAGGCTGAGGTGGGTGTATCACGAGATCAGGAGTAAGAGGCCAACCTGATCAACATGGTGAAACCCCGTCTCTACTAAAAATACAAAAATTAGCCAAATGTGTTGGTGCGTATTTGTAATCCCAGCTACTCAGGAGGCTGAGGCAGGAGAATTGCTTGAACTTGGGAGGTGGCAGTTGTAGATTGTGCCATTGGGCAACAGAGCAAGACTCTGCCTAAAACAAACAAACAAAAAAACTTGTAGGTTCCTTGAGCATTAGAAGTCTATATCTTTTAGAAATTTGTGTCTTAGAATACCTCAAAAAGTTAGGAAATATTTTCTTCTGCATTAATTGCCTTTTCATGTAATGAGTTAACTACAACAACGTCCTGATATGCAGGTGGTCTTTACTTGTAACCAAAATGCATTTCAGGAGAAGTGAGGATTATGCAGTTCCTGGTGTAACAGAAAGCTCTTTTTCATTAAAGAGTGCAATAATTGCAAGCTGTACTACTGACCAAGAATTTGGCATCAAATAAATCATGGCAGTAAATAAAAATATATCATGAAAGTCAAGGCTCAGCAACTATAACCTCCTTGGAAATACAAAGCAGTAAGATTATCCTTCAAGAATAATAAAAAGGGGCACAGCGGCACTGTACATAACCACCATAGCACTTCATTCATTGTTACAGTTATGTGTGTGTGTGTGTGTGTGTGTGTGTGTGTGTACGAGATCACATAAAATGCAGCTTTATGGTACCATAAATTCTACTTAAAATAGGATGCCGAGTAAAACAAACATTAATTAAACAGTTTGCCATTAATAATCATGCTGGCCTTCCTAAAGTTTGGAAGGACTTTTGGAGGGTAATTGAAATGGGCCAGGTCCCTAATATCTGTCCAAGAAATGTTGAGCTGATTTCCTTTTCTCTGTTAGAAAAGTTCCATAAAGCAACAAGAGGCTTTCGAATTCATTAGTGCTGGCTGCTCCAAAGAATGGTATGAGGTACTCACTGTGTTAGTTCTTGACATCAATGGCTGCTGCACAGAAAGATTTTTTTTTTGAAGATCTCTTATTTGACCAAAAAATCCCCCCTTCACCATTGCATCTTCAATTTGTTTACAAACACCATTATTAAAAATAAAAAAAGGTCCCAGAAAAGAATAAACAAGAACCTTTTCCAGGTCACTGGAAAACCTTGAACCTATAACAGTTTTATGTATTTTTCATAGATTTGCTGAGTGAAGCATATAAAAAAGTTCAGCCAACCTGAGCTGTTCCACCACGCTTGGCTAATTTTTGTATTTTTAGTAGAGACAAGGTTTCACCATATGGGTCAGGCTGGTCTCGTACTCCTGACCTTGTCATCTGCCCGCCTCAGTCTCCCGAAGTGCTGGGATTACAGGCGTGAACCACTGTGCCCGGCTGCCTACAAGTTTTTTAAAAGCTGATAATGTGGCTTACAATCAAATACTTAATCAAATTATTCCAAAGTCAATAAACGTTTTTAAAAGACCACCTGTATATCAGGAAGTTATTGTGGTTAATTCATTACACTAAAAAGCAATTAACACAGAAGAAAATATTCCCTAACTTTTCAAGGTATTCTTCACACAGAGAAGGATAAAAGGTGTCTCGAATCTGGCAGGATGGTGAACAAGAAACTCAAAAACCCTCTAGCTACAGGGTACTAGAAACATGTCAATAACATAGAGCAAGCATAATTTAATGCACATCTGCCCCTGAAAGAAAGTAAAGAAGATACAACCATCTCTGACATCATGGGGGATAAGAGTGGGTTGGGTTTTTAATACCCAAGTGGGACAGAAGATGAGACTTTTAGCACTTTTGTCTCCAAAAGACAAAACTTTCAGTAAGAGGTAGACGATGAAAATTTACCCACTTATAAAAATTAATAACAAAAAGCTGATGTGCCATAATATCCATGAGAATTTATATAATCTCAGGCCTCATCCTCACATGGAATTGCATTTAAAATTTATATTTCATGCTTGATCCAAAATCATCTTAGTCAAATAAATGTTTCGCCACTGGTGAACTCTTCGGGAGAGATCTCTCCTCATTCCATGCCAGGGAGAATAACCAAACCCCAATGAAGATGAGCTCACAATGGAAAACTGCAAAATCTTTGAGGAACCAATGTAGCGTAATTAGGTACAGCAGATTTAATAAATAACCAAGATAATTTCACTCCCACTAACTTCAGATAACAGGACAATTGGATAGAGACTATAAAATAAGGTTTAAAATGATTAAAGACATAAGAGAAGGAATCACACTTAAAAATGTTAAAAGGACAAAACTTAAAATAGTTGACAGCTTGTTAACTGTTAACTGACAGTTGTTAGGCACCTGTCAAGCAGCATGGATCGCAGGAATTTCAACCCAAAAAGAGATGACAATTGGGAGCTGTGGCTGTCACATATTTTGACTGCACTGGATTTTTCTCCATACACTGCATTCAACCACAATTCATTTTAATGTCTGTTATTTCAAAGCAAGAATAAAGCAGAAGTGAACCCATTCCCAAGGAGAAGTAACAGATTCATTTGGCTTAAAAAAGTGGACCAGGATGGACAGAGTGCCTCATGCCTGTAGTCCCAGCACTTTGAAAGGCCAAAGTGGGCTGTTTGCTTGAGTCTAGGAGTTTGAGACCAGCCTGGGCAACATAGGGAGACCCTGTCTCTACAAAAAATACAGAAATTAGCCAGGTGTGGTGACATATGCCTGTAGTCCCAGCTACTTAGAAGACTGAGGTAGGAGGATGGCTGAGCTCAGGAGGCAGAGGTTGTAGTGAGCCATGATTGCGCCACTCCACTCCAGCCTGGGCAACAAAGCAAGACTCTGTCTCTAAATAAATAAATGGAAGAAAGTAGACCAGATATTCCTATGGAATTGATTAGTGACTGCAGATTCTTATTGGGACCATCTCTATGCATTTGAACAATTTTACGCTTTTAAAACCACATGGTGTTTTTCTTTAATCAAGTTTTTAGAATTTTACTTATATTTGGCCATATTTGAGCAGGTTAGACTTTAGGCTCCTATTTTTTTCCTCTCCAGACCAGTTTTGATACTGTTCTAATCTGTTCATCTGTCTTTCTGAGAGTATCAGGGTATAGATAAGGAATGTTTTGTAAGGCAGAACCTTGTAGAACAAGCTGGACACTGGAGCTGAGGAGACTGACTTCTACCTTTCACTATGCCATTAACTCTGCCATGGGGCCTTGAGCAAGTGGCGTAATAGCTCTTAATACCAATTTCTCCTTTTTAAATTTTTTAAACAAAACTTTGTACCAGACAGATAATGTGAATAGGTAAGGTGGCAAGGAAAACACACATGTGAACCAGATTTCACTGGTGTATAATGCCTACTTGACTGGATTTATGTTTTTAGAGACAGGGTCTTGCTATGCTGTCCAGGCTGGAATGCAGTGGCTATTCATAGGTGTAATCATGGTGCAGCATAGCTTTGAACTCCTGGGACTAAGTTACCCTCCACCCTCAACCTCCTGAAGAGCTGGGACTACAGATATATGTCACTGCACACAGCTAATAGACTGTTTTTTAGAGCAGTTTTAGGTTCACAGTAATATTGAGCAGAAGGTACAGAGATTTCTTATATAACCTCTGCCCCCACATGCAGAGTCTCCCCCATGATTAATATCTCCCACCAGAGTGGTACTTTTGCTCTAGTGATGAATCTACACTGATACATTATCACCCAGAGTTCACAGTTTACATTAGAGTTCACTCCCACTATGTACATTCTGAGAATATGGACAAACTTATAATTGTAGCCACCACAATGATGTTATGTATAACAGTTTCACTGCCCTAAAAGTTCTCCATGCTCTGCCTATTCATTCCTCCCTCTTCTCTAACACCCAGCAACCACTGATTGTTTCACCGTTTCCATAGTCTTGTCTTTTCCAGAATGTCAGAGTCGAAATCATAGCATTTGTAGCCTTTTCAGATGGTCTTCTTTGACTTAGTCATAAGCATTTAGGATTCCTCTCTGGCTCTTCATGGCTTGATAGCTCATATCATTCTAGCAGTGAATAATATTCCATTGTCTGGATGTACTACAGTTTATTTACCCATTTATCTACTAAAGGACATCTTGGTTACTTCCAAGCTTTGGTAATTATGAATAAAATGTCTTTAAACATTTGTGTGCAGGTTTTTGTGTGAACATACATTTTCAACTCTTTTGGGTAAATACCATAAACCCTGATGACTGGATCCTAGGGTAAGACTAGGTTTGGTGTGCAGGAAACTGTCAAACTGTCTTCCACAATGCCTGTACCATTCTGCATCCCCACCAGCAATGAATGAGAGTCTCTGTTGCTCCATATCCTTGCCAGAATATGGTATGATCAGCATTCTGGATTTCGACCACTGTAACAGACAATATGGTGATATCTCATTATTGTTTTAGTTTGCGTGTCCCTGATGACATATGCTGTGGAGCATCTTTTCATATGCTTATCTTGACATCTTTGTCTGTTAAGGTCTCTGGTCTTTTTTTTTTTTGGAGACAGAGTCTCACTCTGTCACTCAGGCTGGAGTGCAGTGGCGTGATCTCAGTTCACTGCAACCTCTGCTTCCTGGGTTCAAGTGATTCTCCTGTCTCAGCCTCCCAAGTAGCTGGGACTACAGGCATGCACCACCAGGCCCGGCTAATTTTTGTATTTTTAGTAGAGACCGGGTTTCACCATGCTGGTCAGGCTGGTATCGACCTCCTGACCTTGTGATCCGCCTGCCTCAGCCTTCCAAAGTGCTAGGATTACAGACATGAGCCACTGCACCCGGCTCTGGTCCATTTTTTAGTGGATTGTTTATTTTCATATTATTGTGGATCACTGTTTCCTAAATTGCATTCCATGGAGTTTAATTCTTTGATATGCTAACAACAGTGATCTGTCAGCAAAAAAAGCATTCCACTGTTAGATAAACTTGGGGAATTCTAAAGTAAAAAAAACTAAACAGTTTCTTTTCAGCACAACTTCTCAGATCTTTAATAGGATACTGTTCAAGGGGGTGCTCCAAGGCAGGAATTTGGAACGCCAGGTTTCCCTAACTTATTGAACCTTATTTTTGTCCAGGAACATGTGAACAACTAGAAACGCTAAATATTTGCAGACTGTTTTGTGTATCTTTCAGCTCCATTGCTCTGTATATAACCACATGGATACATTCTTATTTATGTGCCATTTCTAAGGCAATTTAGGCAAATGTAAATATAGGTGAAACCACTTCTATGGAAATTGTGATTGCATATACCAGAGCACTCCCAAATTTGGGAACTTCCTCTTGCAATATTAAGCATCCCTTGGGCCCATCTCCTGTCTTGTTTTCTCCTTGAAACTTTTTCTAATATTTATGGTGTACATTTATCTGTCTTCTCTAAACTTTTGTGACTCTTTAATTATTTCTATGTAATTAACCCCCTAAATATGTATTCCTTTGAATAATCTTCATTATTCCATGTTTGATAATCTCATCTCTCAAAATACATTGTTCTTCAGGAATGTACCTTGTATTATTACTACTCAGTGTCCCACAGCTTAGCAGAATGTCCTACATATGGGACACTTTTAAGTAAACCTGTCAAATAACTGTTTTTTTCTCCTAGACCTACCTTCGTTCCTTCTTTCCTTCCTTCCCTCCCTCCCTCTGTCCCTCCCTCCCTCCCTCCCTCCTTTCCTCCTTCTCTAGCTTTTGATTAAAGATATGCTAATTGCAAGCATAACAGATCTATTTTCAGAGAGGATAACAGTAGTGTTAAATTAGATCCGTTGGCTTCTAAAACCCACTGCAAGCTGTTTAAGAACACCAATGCATAGGTGTTCCTAAAGGTGCAAACTTTATGGCATCTTTAAGTTATACACCATGACAAATTTTCCCCGTGACCAATAGGCATCTGCCAAGAAACAGAGAAAAAGGTGTATTTAATGATGACTGAATGCATTGTATTTTGACAGTGAAATAAACCATTTTAAAATATGATTGCAGCAAGGCAGACTTGTAAGCAGCATTGCAAATGTTTAACGTATCATGTCCTGCCTTTGGAGTGCTCTGTAATATTAAATAGAATTAGCCAGGTGGATTTCTCAGTATTCTGGTTACAATGCAGAGGCAATGAAATATTGTTAAAATCTGTCATCAGGGAAACCCAGGCCTTTCAATCTTCTAGCTCTCGAGAACTGTGAGTTCTGTACAAATGGTAACCTAGAAACAGAAGCAACCAAAATACTTGAACTAAAATGATTCACATGATTGGGGAAAACTCCATGCATGCTTTTTTATCTGAGGATAATCACTTTTCAAAGGAATTGCAAAATATACTAAATATAAGTTAGTTGTACTCTTAAAAAAATCAATTACAAGAAAGCTTTTTTAACGTTTTTATTTTTAGACAGCGTCTCGCTCTGTTGCCCAGGCTAGAGTGCAGTGGCATATCACAGCTCAGTGCAGCCTGTGGGATGTCATCCTCGATCTCCCACCTCAGCCTCCTGAGCAGCTGGGATCACAGGTGCACACCACCATGCATGGCTAATTTAATGTTTTGGTTTTTTTTGTAGAGACAGGGTCTTGCTATGTTGCTCAAGCTGGTCTTGAACTAGCTTCATCCTCTTGCCTTGGCCTTCCAAAGTGCTGGGACCACAGGTATGAGCCACCACCCTGGGCCAAGCTTTCTTTTAAAGAAAAGATTTTTAGAATTTTCTTCAAAATGGTATCAAGAGTGCTCCTGGAATTCTTGAAAGAGAGTATATACTGATGTGTGTGATAGAACATAACATGTTATATTTAATTTATGGTATATGCAACCTCTTAAAATCTTCCAAGTGTGGCTGAACAAGTTGTAAGAGAAATGGCAGAATTAACATCCTGCCAATTGCTGCTATGAAAGTTTTGTTTAAATAATTGTTTACAATTTTGCGTTGAAAGGCAATGTCTAATGCAATTACATGCCAGATACAGTTTTTTAAAACCACTTTATTGAGGTCTGATTGACATAAAAAGCTGTACGTGGCTAATATGGACATCTCAATCCATTTGGGGATAAGTATACAACTGTGATACCATCAAGGCCAAAAATTACCACCATCAAAGCCAAAAATAGAGCATGATACTTTTTTTTTTTTTTTTACAAACTTTCATCGCCTTATTTAACACAAGATGTGTTTATCCCGGAGCAAGGCCATTAATTAAGTACCTGAAAATAGACAGTAAGATGCCACTTTGCAAGGACATTACTCAATGGTTATAAACACGCAAATACCCTAATAAAGCATTTGTTAATTGGCACTGGGTTATGCTTTGCCTATTATGATAAGAGGATGTGACCTCAAAGAGGTCATGTGAGCATCTAGCAATGGAAGTTTTCAATTGGTTCCTTAGCCTTTACATGTATAATTTCCCATTGCCCTGCCTTCTTCTGGAGGTGTTCAAATCAGTGTTTACAGGGATGGGGATGTGACCCACCAATTAATTTTAATGGGCAAACATATATGAGTTACATTTATGCTTTGGTCCCATGATAAGAAGATGTGATTACCTAGGTGGACATTAAGTTTCTTTTCTTTCTTTATATATATATATATATATATATATATATATATATATATATACACACACATACATATACATATACATATGCATATATGGTATTGCATTTTAGGTTTTGGGGTACATATGAAAAACATGCAAGATTGTTGCATAGGTACATACATGGCAATGTGGTTTGCTGCCTTCCTCCCCATCACCTATATCTGGTATTTCTCCCCATGGTATCCCTCCCCAACTCCCCACCCACCGCTGTCCCTCCTCTAGTTCCCCACTTAGTTTCTTTTCTAACATTGCCTCTTACAGTGTCCTGTTTTATTAACAGTTATAACTGCTGAGGTCTTATCTTTCCCTGTTTTATGTTTTCTCCAACAAGACTCGCATTTAATCCGGCAGGCAGAGCACAAGGGGGGACTTTTTTGGAGCTGTACCAAAGGTTGTCCCTAGTGATAGTGCTATAGTTGGTTTGGTTAAACATTAAATGCCATGTCTTTGTCAAAGTGGCAACATGACCTCACCACCTTCACAGTGTGGGTGAATCTCCAAAATCTCGTGGTCCCTTGACACTGTGAACAAGGGAAGTGAAAGGGGAAGTGAAGAAAAGGCTACTGGAGGCATCTTCCTGGTCTAAAAATGGTCACGTGGCCAAGGAAACTTGCAGTGGCCCACACACTCCTGATGTTCTCTTGCCGGGTGTTATTCACGGCTCCAGAGTACTGGGGGAGAGAGGAGAGAGAGATGCACTCTGATATCAGCGGTGCTGTAAGAATCTTGGACGGGCACGCTGGCTCATGCCTATAATCCTAGCACTTTGAGAGGCCAAGGTGGGTGGATCGCTTGAGGTCAGGAGTTCAAGACCAGCCTGGCCAACATAGTGAAACCCTGTCTCCACTAAAAATAAAAAACTTAGCTGGGCATGGTGATGTGCCCTGTAATCCCAGCTACTCTGGAGGCTGAGGCAGGAGAATCGCTTGAACCCGGGACGCAGAGGTTGTAGTGAGCCAAGATTGCTCCACTGCACTCTAGCCTGGGCTAGAGAGAGACTCCATCTCAAAAAAACAAAAGAGAAAAAAGAAAAAAGACTCTATCATATTCATTTACAGATAATATTTTTAGATATAAACATTCTAGGGGCAGAACTAAAAAATTAGAATCATATCTACGTAAAGGCTTTTGTAAAATGTAAGGTATCCTGCATTTGCAAAGTACAGTTAATTACTTACCTTTACCCTTGCTGTCTTTCTCCTGTCTTCTCCATCTCCTTAAAGCTGGTAAAACTAGGAACTCCCCCTCCGCCTCCCTACTCACACCCCTACTCCAGCACCAGGCTGGGCTGCACTCCCTGAACTGTGAGCCTGTGACCCAGGTGGTCCTGCGCGTCTTCCAGAGGCTTCCCTGTGTTTCCTGGTTATCAAGGTGGTTGAGGAGAGGGTGCAGCAGAGCACGGGCCACCTGCGACCCCCCCTAGCATCCACAAAACTCAGGTTGGCTCCTGCTCTGTGTGGGCTGGCCCTGTGACAGCCTGGCCTTCGATCTCATTTGCATTCTGTTGTGAAGCACAGACTCATCTTCTAGGCCCTGTTCTCCCCATTGCCCCTGAAACGTGGGGGGCGTGGGGGGATGCCGGGTCTTGCCCTGAGCTCTATCTTGGGATGGCAGCCCTGACACTCTTGCCTAGTTTTCCTGGGACAGTGCTGTGATGTGGCCCCTAACCCAGGTCCCCCTTCAGGAATGCAGGTTTCACTTCCTCTGCTAGCTGCGGGAAGTGCTCTTGGCACAACGCCCTTAGCTGTCAGTTCACTGTGGTGCTTGCCGGAGGCCACATCCCCTAGCTGGAGCAGGCTGCATCCAGTGACCACTGGAAGTGGTTTCCTGAACTTGAGAAGACTCTGAATGGGTTATCTCAGCTCTAGAGCTCCTGGAGGGGTTGTCTGTAGCCTTCATCATGGCTGCTCCACTTTGCCCTCTGCCAGTCCTATCTCCTCTCCTTCCCTTCCTCAAGTATTAATCCCCAGGGCACTCACTAATTAACCTCCTGCACACCAGTCTCCCCTCAGACCTTGACCTCCGGATTTTCTAAAATGGCAACCTCTGCTTACCTGTGTTCATATCTTCAGAGTCACCTGGATTCTCTTGCTAGACTCTGCCCACCTGGTTGACCACTCACTTGCCAAGTAATTCTTGAAATTAGACCGAGTTCTATTACTTTAAATATGTAGAAGGTAAGTTTATTGAGGATTTATATATAAGCTGAAGGAAGTTTTCTCCCTGCATGAAAAGCAGAAATGACAGTATTTTCTATGTCTAATAGATCTCCATGCTGTATTATAGCTACTTTTTCTCTTGTTGTTTTGCCACAGTTTTTTTCCCAATTATACTTGGAACCCACTGATTTTTCTGGACAGACAAGGAGACCCACCTCTGTCAACCTCTAACTGTTTCTGCTTAGCCTGGCTACTCTGCTTAATAAACATACTCTGAATTCAGGACAGGCAAGATAAAATGCCATACACAAAGGCAGAACAAAATGGAGTGCAAAACAGCAGAACCGCACTGACCAACATACACAATTATTTGTCCGTTAAAGATATAATAATTTTTTTGAGATAGAGTCTTGCTCTGTTGCCCAGGCTGGAATGCAGCGGCACAATCTTGGCTCACTGCAACCTCTGCCTCCTTATTCAAGCAATTCTTGTGCCTCAGCCTCCTGAGGGAAGGTGTTCTCTTTCTGGGTCCACAAGGGGGTGTAGTTTCTAGGGCAAGAACTTCTCAGCGCCATATTTTCTCCCCCTCCTATCCCTCTCCGTCCGGGAGATTTAACTGTTTATGTTTAAATTTCGCGGTCACAGGAAGAAACTGAAAGTCAATCACTCCGGTGGAAGTTCTAAGGAACTCCTTTCATTGGCCAGGGGTCTTAGAGAAGGTGGGGGTTCCTCCCAGGTTAAAAGTCCCCTTCTTCCACACTCCTTTGGACTCCATGTTTGGGTCTCCTTCCACGAATACTCCCTTCATGGAAGCTGTCTTTCTCTCTCCTGGATTTCCCTTCTGGAGTCCCCTTCCACACTCTCTCGTGGAAGCCTGTCTTACCCTCCTAAACTCCATATCTCTCTCTATTCCCTTCCACTCAGGGTGGAAGCTGCTTTCCTCTCCTGGATTCCATCTTTCAAATTCTCTTACTCGGTGTGAAAGTTAGCTGTTTCTTTCTCTCTCCTTCCCCTTTTTCTCTCTCTACTTTAAATAAATCACTTTCTACAAACACTTTTGAGTCTGGCATTTACTGCACACTGCGCTGTGATCCCCACTCATTCTTGAGAGGGCAGGAGACCAAGAACCTGGAGCAACGTCCTCTCAGGGGATCTGAGGGCACCCTGAACCCCTGAACCCCAGTATTACACTCCCAAGTATCTGGGATTACAGGGGCCCACCACCACGCCTGGCTAATTTCTGGGTTTTTTTTAAGTAGAGATGGGGTTTCACAACGTTGGCTAGGCTGGTCTCGAACTCCTGACCTCAGGTGATCTGCCTGCCTCGGCCTCCCAAAGTGCTGGAATTATATGCGTGAGCCACCACTACTGGCTCAAACAATTTTTTTAAGAAATTTTAACTTCTCTGTAATGATCCAATATTTTAACTTCTCTGTAATGATCCAGAAGGCACCATGAGATCTTGAAGAATTATGAGCATCTTTTATGGAAATTCCAGTTAACAGAGATTTGGGGCTGCTGGGATATTGCCGAAACATGCTTTAATGGCTACACAGAGAGTGAACATCTATCACTTGTTTCTGTGTTGATATTCTTGTTTCTGTGTTTAATTGAGCTGTTGAATTGACTTTTAAAACCATGCTCTTTTGGCTAAACTCACCTGTTTGAGAGGCCAGTAGGTTAACCAGATAACGGGTTCCAGTTCTACCAAAATTTTTGTGAATCTGGGTAAGGCACTTTTCTACTTCAGACCTCCATTGTCACGTTAGCAAAGCAGGAGGCCGAGTTGGATATCAAGCCATATGTCTATGATTTATCAGAGTTTGCTTCATCAGAGGAATCTTATTTTTTGCTTTTAGAGATGGGGTCTTGTTACGTTGCCCAGGCTGGTCTTGAACTCCTAGCCTCAAGCAATCCTCCTGCCTCAGTCTCCCAGATTGCTGGGACAGCAGAGGTGAGCCACTGCACCCAACAACATCAGGGAAATCTTATTAGGGTTCTTAAAGTCAGGTGGTTTTGGTGAAGAACCTCCTAAGCTTTCGCCTTCCACTCAGTAGCTTATTCTAGGGAGTAGATTCATAGCTCACCTTTTGACTGGCGCCTATCCTGAATGACAAATAAGGCCACCTACTTATCCACGTGTTTCCCTCTGGAGTATTTGTGTTTATTTGTTCTGCCTCCATAAAATGTAGTTTTAAACTTCCAAGAAGAAAGAGAAAAACAGGAAAATGAAATCTCAACAATTTTTTTGAGGCGGAGTCTTGCTCTGTCACCAGGCTGGAGTGCAGTGGTGCAATCTTGGCTCACTGCAACCTCCACTTCCCAGGTTCAAGCAATTCTGCCTCAGCCTCCCGAGTAGCTGGGACTACAGGCACGCACCACCACACCTGGCTAATTTTTGTATTTTCAGGAGAGACAGGGTTTCACTATGTTGGCAAGGATGGTCTCGATCTCTTGACCTTGTTATCTGCCCTCCTCAGCCTCCCAAAGTGCTGGGATTACAGGCCTGAGCCACCACATCTGGCAAAACCTCACAATTATTTAATGGGAGTTGTACGCATAGTTATGGTCACAAGTTGCCTTTGCAGTCAGATGCTTCATTTTAAATTTCTGCTCCCTTCCCGTATAAACATGAGCAAATTACTGAAATTACCTATGCCTCGGTTTCCTCCTTAGAAAAATGAGGATAATAGTTAGTACCTACCTCACAGAGTTGTTTTTTTTTTAATTTATTTTTTTTTTAAAACCAGGGGAAAGTGAGAACGCAGTCCCCCACGACCACAAATTATGCAGTCGAGTTTCCCACATTTGGGGAAATCACAGGAGTCAGCACATCCGGAGTGCAATGGATAAGCCTCGCCCTGGAAAAACTACCTACGTGATCATGGTATCTCCCCTGCCAGGTAAGTATCCTCATAGAGTTTTTGTAAGTTTTAAATGTCTGTATAACCTGGAGCCTGGCATACAACAGGGCCCAATAAATATAGATTTTATTTTTATGATCTGATTTGCAATATCATGCCCATCACATAAAATTATGAGGAACTGGATGATTACTGTTATATATTGCGGAGACATAATTAAGATAAAAATAATGACAATGAAAGGGCATCATTTAGTCTTAAACAATAGCTACATTATTAGCTTATATTTCATGTTATCATCATGATCATAGAAGGAGAAAGATCGGGCACTGACTCTAGCATGAAGGTCTAGAGAGGAGATAACAAGTGTATAGATGACAATTTTATGAGCTCAAAGTGAGCTCAGAATTCATTCCTCAGCAAAAATAGAACAGTACAGATTTCTCACATACTCTACGTTCTGAGAGGAAAAAATATAGCTCACTGAGAGAAAAGGATAAAATAGTGTAGGAGTATTTCAAAGTGGTCTGGGAAAGAAAAGTCTTCTGGTTGCTCCTTTGAAGTTAGATTGAAATGAGTCTATTCCCTACTCAAGAAAAAAAGACATGATTTGCAGTGTATATTTAATTTTTGCTAAAAATATGTAGCTAAGAGAAAGCCAAGGAAATATTTTCATTTAAGGGAAGCCAACTTCGGTGTTGTTTTTGTGTGGGTGGAAAGTGCTGTGTTTTTATTCTTGCCAATCAATAACCGAAATTCAGAGTCTTAATACACATTCCCATTCAATGATCATAACCTTATCTCTGGTCTTTGGGGAGGCTAATGTTCAAAGCAGCCAGGTTCTCCAAGAATAAATGTTTCCTTCTCTAGTTGGTATGTGCATTTTTCTGATGGACAACCAAGAAGTTACTTCTACTGTTCTGCCAACGTTTTTTACTGCTTGAAATTAAGCCCCATTCCTCTCGGAGGTTACATCTGAACATAAATTAGATCCCTTGACACATTCTTCTTTGTGTGTTTGGAGCAAGGCGGAGGCATGCTGCATGCTGGGGTGGCCAGAGCCTAAGTTTAGAGTCAGATAAACCAGGTTCAAATCCCAGTGCCGCCACCATGGACTGTAAGTCTCAGTTTAGCCATTTGTAAGGGAGGATAATGATATCTATCTCATAGGGCTTTCGTGAGAATTAATGAGGTCACGTATGAGTTCATTAGGGAGGTATGAGTAGAGGATAAAGCTCTGGAGATTTCATACTGCCTGAATTGGAGTTCCATTTCTATCATAGTTGTGTGACATTGGAAAACTGGGGTCAGTGCCTTTATCTATAAAGTGGGGAGAATGATAGTTCCTGCCCCATTAGGATAGTTGAGATGATTAAAAAGAAATAATAGGCCAGGTGTGGTGGTTCACGCTTGTAATCCCAGCACTTTGGGAGGCCAGCGTGGGTGGATCATGATGTCCAGAGATCGAGACCATCCTGACCAACATGGTGAAACCCTGTCTCTACTAAAAATACAAAAATTAGCCTGGTGTGATAGCATGTGCCTGTAGTCCCAGCTACTCGGGAGTCTGAGGCAGGAGAATTGCTTGAACTTGGGAGGCGAAGTTTGCAGTGAACCGAGATCCTGCCACTGCGCTCTAGCTTGGCAATAGAGCAAGGCTCCGTCTCGAAAAAAAAAAAAGAAGAAAGAAAGAAAGAAAAGAAAGAAAAAAATAATAGGCTGGACGCAGTGGCTCAAGCCTGTAATCCCAGCACTTTGGGAGGCCGAGGCGGGTGGATCTCCGGAGGTCAGGAGTTTGAGACCAGCCTGGCTAACATGATGAAACCCCATCTCTACTAAAAATACAAAAATTAGCCAGGTATGGTGGTGGATGCCTGTAATCCCAGCTACTCAGGAGGCTAAGGCAGGAGAATCACTTGAACCTGGGAGGCAGAGGTTACAGTGAGCTGAAACAGTGCCATTGCACTCCAGCCTGGCGTGCAAGAGCAAGACTCTGTCTCAAAAAAAAAAGATAATAATATATGACAGCTAACATATGCTTGGCTACTGTTAATTAGTATTATTTCTTTTTGTCTTCTCTATTAAGAAGGCTTTATTTCTTTGCTCTTTTATCATGGGGATTCTTTTCAACCCTCTAAGTTTCCTTGACTTTTCATTCTCCTGAACTCCTGCAGAGGTTTTTTGCACCTCTCTGCCAGCACTATTCCCCTGGGCTAGTTATTTTTATGTGTCTGCTTTGCTGGGCTAAAGTACCCAGTTATTCAAACACTCATCTAGGTGTTGCCATGAAGGTAGCTTGTAGATGAGGTGAACACCGACAATCAGTTGAGTTTAAGTAAAGGAGAGATTTTCCTTGAAGATGCGAGTGAGCCTCAGCTAGTCAGTTGAAAGCCCTAAGAGCAAAAACTGGGGCTTCCGGGAAAAGAAGAAATTCTGCCTCAGGACTGCAGCATCAACCCCTCCCTGCGCTTCCAAATTACAAACACACTGGCCTCCACAATGGCATGAGCCAATTCCTTAAAATAAATAAAAAATTCTTTATCTACTACTGGTTCTGTTTCTCTAGAGTGCCCTGATAATTACACGCCGCCTCCTTATTTATTATTATTCTATATTTATTTATTTATTTTTTTACTTTATGTGAAAACATTAGTCGTATGCATCATTTGCCCTCCAGGATAGGAAGCTCCTGGAGGGCAGGACACATTATAGAGATCTTCGCATGTGTCCCAGTTCATGCCCGGGGCTGTATCAGCTCCATGGTAGATTTGAGGCCATAACTTTGCGTGCTCCAAGGTCACAACTCAACATGCTCCCTGAATCTTAGTTTTGCTTAGCCCTTGCCATATGGGTCTGTACAGTGTTTTAGAAATTTTTAATTAGTTACCAATGTTTAAATAAAAGGAATATTTCACATAAAAATTTGGGCGTTAAGCACGTAAAGTCAGCAGATTTGGAAACATCAAGCCCACGTTCCTTCATAGCAACATTTAGATGGAGTTTCATGGAGGCTGTTTGTCCAGACAGTTGTTTTTTGTTTTCTTTTTTTTTAAAAAGCTATATGTATATTTTTAGAGACAGCATCTTGCTCTGTCTCCCCAGCTGGAGTCCATTGGCGCAAGAGCTCACTGCAGCCTTGAACTACTGGGCTCAAGCTATCCTCCAGCCTCCGCCTCCCAAAGTGCTGAGATTGCTGGCATGAGCAGCCATAAGCAGCCTCCTGGTTCTCTTTTAAAAGTTGTGGGGAGGTCGGGCACACACCTGTAATCCAAACACTCTGGGAGGCCAAGGCAGGTGGATTAAGTTAGGAGTTCAAGACCAGCCTCCTGGTCAACATGGTGAAACCCTGTCTCTACTAAAAATACAAAAATATAAAATTAGGCAGGTGTCATGGTGCACGCCTATAATCCCAGCTCTTCTGGAGGCTGAGGTGGGAGAATCGCTTGAACCAGGGAGGAGGAGGTTGCAGTGAGCCAAGATTGCACCACTGCACTCCAGCCTGGGTGAGAGAGTGAGACTCTGTCTCAAACAAATAAAAACTAAACTAAAATTAAAAACTAAAACAAAACCTAAAAATTGTGGGGGCCTAACAATTTGCAGGGCCCCTAAGATTATGTGTGTGTGAGTCTATATATATACTTTTTAATCTAAATTATTTATAACCTAAACATTTCATTAAATAACCTAGATTTTTTATACCACTTACATTCCAAAGGGGGGAAATAAATGCTAGAGGAAAGGTCCTTAAATGTAAAATTCCAGCAATGACAGGCTGTGACAGTGTTTTGGCCCAAGTCCTCCAAATCAGACCAAGGCCTTGACACAAATGAATTGTTCATGGAAACCACAGATGCATTTTTATGGTATCAAGTAGATTTAAAGTTACTGTGAAAACTCAGGGCTGCTTTGAGTTCAATCCCCCCCAAAGCAGCCATTTCTCATTTTCTATTCGTTTACTGTTTCTTTGGTCCTATTTTATTTGCTTCATTGTACTTAATGAAAGGATTCTGGAGCCTCCCCTGATTCATTTCAAATTATAACCAGGCTGAATTAACTTCAAAAATGGACCATTATGATCTGGTCTCTGTGAAATGATTTAAGACCCAGAGAGGTTATATTTTCTGAAACTAGAAACTCGAGACTCTTTATTAAAACATTAAGTGGGTACAATTTCAGGCCTGTGTGCATGCATTATGGGCAGTCTAAAGACAAGTGCCGGCCACATTCCTGGGTAGGTTTGCATCGTAATGGAGAAACCAGAAGAAAGAAAATCGCCTACCATCTTGGCCTAGGGGTAACTACCAGGAGATAAAGGGCTGAGCAGTGATCTCAGTGACAGAGAAGCTGGACCCTCCTGTTTGGACAATTCTTTTTTATTTTATTTTATTATTATTTTATTTTTTTATTGCATTTTAGGTTTTGGGGATTGTTGCATAGGTACACACATGGCAGTGTGGTTTGCTGCCTTCTTCCCTATCACTTATATCTGGCATTTCTCCCCATGTTATCCCTCCCCAACTCCCCACCCCCCCGCTGTCCCTCCCCTAGTTCCCTCCCACAGACCCCAGTGTGTGATGCTCTTAATCAACGAACACTGGGCTCATGGCTGGGAGCCTTTCCCCACGTCTGTTTGGGGCCTCTAGGGTCAAAAAAGAGAGCTGACAAGGGGTTTTACTGACCATCTTGTGGGATGTGCATGACAGTGGTACCAATTTTAGTTATTTGGTGATGGAATTACTTGGCTTCTTTATAAAGGAGCTACAGGCCCAGCGAGGTGGCTTATGCCTGTGATCCTAGCACTTTGGGAGGCTGAGGCGGGTGGATTACCTGAGCTTAGGAGTTTGAGACCAGCCTGGGCAACATGGTAAAACCCTGTCTCTATTAAAATACAAAAAAAAATAGCCAGGCGTGGCGGTGTGCACCTTTAGTCCAGGTACTTTGGAGGCTGAGGCAGGAGAATCACTTGAACCCAGGAGGCAGAGGCTGCAGTGAGCCGGGATTGCACCATTGCACTCCAACCTGGGTGACAGAGTGCGACTCCATTCCCTGCCCCCGCAAAAGGAACGATAGTTAGCTGTTCCTGGCTATGTTCCTGTAGGGAAGGGAAGATTTTTCCTTTACCCACTGAAGTTCATGTCTGTTTATCCATGAAATAAACTGAGAACAGGCAGATTAACTGGAGAAAAGGTATGCAAATTTATTGTATGCACAGAGGCATCACAGAAAAAAAAAAGTAGCTCTCCAAAAATCCAGTGAGATTTAGGAGCTTATATAACCTCTTCATATGGGAGAGGGGAGGGAGGATATAGGCAATTTAGAGGAGAGTAAATGATTTTGGGAGAAAGATGGATAGGCCCTTGGAAGAACAGATGAGAGCTGGCAGCAAAGTTTGTCTGGATATGGAACTCACTTCTAGTCTCCTCTCCTGTGATAAGACTTAATCTTCTCTGGTTGATAAAACTCCCCAGGAGGGGATTGATGACTATTGAGTTTCTTCTGGAGGATCTGTCTTTAGGCAGATAAGAGGAGTTTAGAGAAAGACTACATTTGTTGTTTTTCAAGTGCCTTCAGCTGAAGCCAATCAATATACCAAAGCAGCGTATTTGGCAGTGGCATTTTCTGAACTCCTTTGCTCCTGTCCCGTCAGCTGTACCATTTTAGCACGTGCACCTGCTAGCACTGCTGTCTCTTTGCCTGAAGAGTTTCTCTGTCTGCCGGGGCTCACAGAAGTGCCTGGGAATGAACACATGTGCCCCTCCTAGCAGCTTTCCACGAAGGACAGATGGAAAATGGTGTATAAACAACCTAGCTCCTTCACCCTGGATCGGGGAGATAGCTCCTAGGCACATATTTCATGCTATTTCCTGAAATTTCCAGCAGGACTAAGTCCCAACTGCCCACCATGGCAACTGGCTCCTAACATACCCTTTATTGCCCTCCTTGCCTTCCCAGCTTCACTTCTTTACTTCTCTACCAATATTTTTGGAGATCTCATTCCAAATAGATCACTTGCACTTGAATCCGTCTTAGGAAAGGCCTCTAGAGGAACCCAAACCAAAATAGCATCTATTTTCCAAATTTCCGCTTTGTCTGTAGAGTAATATTTTGCATGACTGACTGGGTAGTCATATATCTGTGTTCATTCATTCATTCATTGACTCATTTCCCTTCTCAAAAAGAAAAAATAATATTGAGTGCCTACGTGATGCAAAATCACTGAGCCAGCTGCTGGAGAGACAGCAGTGAGCAGACATAGGCCCTGCCTCCAGAGAAGCCTGTCCCGTAGGAATATGTGAACCACATATGTAATTTAAAGAAAAAGAAGAAACTCAGTAATGCCCAAGATTGCCATTTCAATGTGTACTAGGTCTTTGAAATCCAGTGCTCATTCTCAATTTGCAGCTGTGCTCTGTTTGAACTAACCACAGTTCAAGTGCTTAATAGCCACATGTGATGAGAGGCTACTGGATAGAACAGCCTAGCTCTTAAAAGTTTACTCTAGTAAGGATGCGGGCATCAGGTCCTTTAAGAGGTGATCAAGCAGTAGTGGATTGGTCACCTAAACTGTTGGTTCTCCAACTTGGTGAGTACGTAAATGGACCGCAGAGCCAATAAGAAGGATGGAATCTAAGAGTCATGGAAATACAGGGTCTGGGCCTTCGTATTTCACCAAGGTCTCCAGATGATCAGGATACACACCAAAGTTTGACAATCACTGCCATACTTCACTCCCTAATCTAATCTCCTGTCCGTTCTTCATGTAAGGAACTCTTCACTAACTTGTTTGCATCTTGGATATACTTGAAAGATTTTTAAAAATACGGATGCTTGGGTCTCATCCCCAAAATTACTATTTAAGTGGTAAGAAGTGAGGCCCAGCTATCAAGATATTTAAAGTCTCCCCGGGTGATTATAAGAGAATCCAATCTGAGAACCACTGGCCTAAATTATGGTAGGTAATAAAACAACACATACTTCAGCCGTTTAGTTTTGTAAAAATATCATTATATGTAGGGGGCTCCAGAAGGAAGATTCTTGAAGGAATCGACACATTTTCCATCCTAGAAGAAGTGACTATGAATTTTCTTTACGGTCTTTCTGTTATTGCAAAGGGGTCCCGATCCAGACCCAAAGAGAGGTTTCCTGGACTTTGCACAAGAAAGAATTTGGGGTGAGTCCAGAGAGCAAGGCCAAAGTAAATTTATTAAGAAAGTAAAGGAAAAGAATGGCTACTCCATAGGCAGAGCAGAAGCATGGGGTGCTCACATGAGTATACTTAGAGTTGCTTTTTGATCATATGCTAAACAAGGAGTGGATTACTCATGAGTTTTCCGGAAAGGAGTGGACAATTCTGGAACCGAGGGCTCCTCCCCTTTTTAGACCATATAGACCATTTGTAAACTGTCGTAGTGCTGGTGGGACTGTCTTTTGGCATCCTAATGCAATATAATTAACATCTACTGAGCAGTGAGAATGACCAGAGGTCACTTTTGTGGCTATCTTGGTTTTGGTAGGTGTTGGCCTGCTTTTTTGAGACCAAGTCTCACTCTTTCGCCCAGGCTGGAGTGCAGTGGTGTGATCTCGGCTCACTGCAACCTCGCCTCCTAGGTTCAAGCGATTCTCGTGCCTCAGCCTCCAAGTAGCTTGGATTATAGACGTGCGCCACCACACTCGGCTAATTTTTGTATTTTTAGTAGAGACTAGGTTTCACCATATTGGCCAGTATGGTCTCAAACTTCTGACCTCAGGTGATCTTCCTGCCTCAGCCTCCCAAAGCACTGAGATTACAGGTGTGAGCCACCACGCCGGCCTTTTGGCTGGCTTCTTTACTGCAACCTGTTTTATCAGCAAGCTGTTTGTGACCTGTATCTTATGCTGACCTCCTATCTCATCCTATGACTAAGAAAGCCTAACCTCCTGGAAATGCAGCCCAGTAGGTCTCAGCCTCCTTTTACCCACTGCCTAGTCAAGATGGAGTCACTATGGTTCAAATGCCTCTGACATTTCTGCTCATCTCTGTTTTCTGATTTTTCTTTCATAAGTGTGCATGACATTTGAAATGAAAGATCATAAAACAAAAGCCAATTAAATAAACAATATTAAGAGTTGGATCTAGGTGTATCTGAAGTTTTTATTTTTTATTAACAGTTGGATCTAGATGTAGCCGAAGTTTTTTTTTTTTTTTTTTAAAAGAAAAGTCCTTAGGAAACTGGTGTGGCCAATGAGCAGGCTTTTGAAGACTGGGCCAGATGTATGAGTGGGTCTTACTACTCTCATTCCTGGATATCTAGTCAGGTGGGCCTGTTGATGTCCTGAAACCTACTCAGCACCTGAGTGCAAATGCATAATGCTTTTTGCTGGGTTTGGGCTATTAGGGATATATAAAAAAAAAATCCCGACTGGGTGTGGTGGCTAACACCTGTAATCCCAACACTATGGGAGGCAGAGGCAGGCAGATCACTCGAGGTCAGGAGTTCGAAACCAGCCTGGCCAACATGGTGAAACCGAATCTCTACTAAAAATACAAAAATTAGACAAGCATGGTAGCACAGACCTGTAATCCCAGCTACTAGGGAGGCTGAGGCAGGAGAACTGCTTGAACCCAGGGGACAGAGGTTGCAGTGAGCCGAGATGGCACCACTCCACTCCAACCTGGGCGACAGAGTGAGACTCCATCTCAAAAAAAAAAATTCTGATATGTCAGACATTGGCTTCAGGCATAAACCAGCTTGCATTTAAATTAAATATTGAGTGACTTTAAGGCTGTAAACATTGATCTTCTCTTAGACCAGTTGCATTTATGTCTGAGTAGTCAAATTTAGAGGTGCTAAATTTTATGTGTTTATGTAGCTAATCCCCATGTTTGACATTGATCTGAGGACGTTAGTGAGCACAACCATTTATTATCGAAATGGAGTCAGTTCTTCTCTTTTAGCTGCTGTGTAACATGGTGTTTCAGTGTATTCATGGAAGTCACATAAGGTGTTTTTTAAAGCTCACTTTGAAAAATTAAAATGAAATTAAGCTTAAACTGTTGCTGTCTTTTAAAAAGTTGTCCAAGCAGTGACTTGATCTGGTCTTAACGGAAACAACACAGTGAAACCAGAGGAGGGGGCAATATTTTTATTGTCTGGTTTTTGTGTCTTTGTTGGTTTTCAGATCTATGTTTATGTGTTGCATTTCGCATATCCTTCACAGTGAACTTGACCTGAAAATTTTTAGGGCAGTCAGGTGTTAAACTTTTTTTTAGCACCATGCAAACTGGTTTCATTCTCCCAAAACAGGTTTTTGCTTTGGAGTATAAAATGACACGGGAAATGCATGTAGCCAAGATTCTTATTTGAGCCCATTCAGACTTATCTAGACCTGTCCAATGAGCTGGGGGGAGGTCTTGAAGAGGTGATTTGCATGAGCTGATTTGCATCAGGCCTGTTTATTGTTAAATGAAAGGTAAGGATGATTATCTTGGTCTGGAGGAAAGAGAGAATAGGGAGTGTGTTTTGATGCTGGATCTCCACCTTGCTGGCTCTGGTAGAGACAGCGGTGCAGACTGCCAACCTAAAATAATCAAAAAGGTCAGTATCTAGTTTAGAGAGAGTTTATTCAGGTGCAAAGGTTAAGAACTGCAGCTGAGAAGACACTTCCAAGTTGTCTTGGGGAGTGCTTCGAAGAATAAAGGAGAAGCTCACATTTTTTAATGAAAAAAAAATCAGGAGAGGGGTCCAATTACTAAAAGTTGTTTGACGAGAATTCTCATTGGTTTACAGAAATAGCATTGGTTAGCGATTGGCTATGCACTTTTGAACTACAGAGTGTATGGCATTTTATGGCTACTTGGCCTCAGGCTTCAAGAGGTAATTATTTAGCTCAAAGGGGAGTGAGATGACTGCTGTTAAATTTATATGTCTTTCTGGGCCTGATAATTTGAGAGACTTGCTAAGAGATTTTTCTTTTTCGAGGCTCGGCTCCCTTCAGCTTCAGGTGACAAATTGTGTCCCAGTATCAGCCAAGCTTTCTCCCCAGTCTCCAGAGAATGCATTACCAGCTATCACTGAGGCTTGACACCATTAGGAGCATCCAAGAGAGTCTTGGAAATGGACTTTGCCTTTCCCCTGGTGGGCACCGGCAGCAGAGACACGTCCCTGTGTATCAGAAAGCAAAGAAGACACTGAATAGAAAGGAGGAACGCGGGGTACACCCCCTTGGAGAATGTGGCTGAGGCCAGATGTGAAATCTCACAGAAGACACCAGCAGAAACACACAGACATTACGTGTGACATTTTTCAGTGTTCTAAGACAGGTCAGGTCAAGACCGTGGGCTTTCCCCATTCAGCTACTCCATTCATACTCATGTGTGTTACAGGCAAATTCAAACCAGAATCACTTTGATTCAGGAAAGTCAATTTACATTAGCAACAGAAATGCTTGTTTAGCTGAACAGGTCTTCAGGTAGCAAAGGGACTCCACACAGCATTATTTCCAGTGAAGTCTTTGATTCACAGAAAGATTCTTAGAAATCTTGCCCTAGAGTGTAACAATAAATAAGCTACTGTTTGGATTTTCATGCAGGAAATGCTCTTGGCCAGAAATCACCCTCAGGAAATTTTCAGAAATGCACGTGATGCCCAAAGAGGTGTTGTTTTGGGAATACATAGTAATTAGTTCCAAAATCTTACCAAACAGCAGCACAGGCCTGTTATTTCTATGCAAATTCAGCTCACTGTTTGAGTCATACTATGTTGCTTTTTTAGCTCAAGACTTGTTGTCCACTACAAAAACCTTCTTTGGCTTTACAGAATAGACAGCCACGAAATTGCTGGAGGGAAAAGCCAGTTTGCACAAGGGGGGTGGCATGTTTGGGTGAGGAAACCAGGGACTCAGAGTCAGGAAATGCCTGACTCCTGTGACCTAGACTCCCTTCACTCCTGTGACCTAGAGCAAGCACCTTCACCCTTGAGAGTCTGGCCTTCCTGTTTTGTAAAATGAGAGGGTTAAGTCCAGATCTGTAGTCAATAACCACATGTTCAGTAATAGATTCGTGCCAGGGATTTCCATAAACCTTTCCCAACCCAATCACCACCACTTCCTTTTAGGACTGTGATTTTCAAGGTCCACTTCAGTCTTAAGAGCTTTACATGTCTGGGAACGTACGTCTTAAATTTTTTTGGTAAGAAAATTATCCTGTGTGTAATGGAAATGGAAATGTCTCTCTTTCTTTCCTGATTTCAACCTGCTGATTATAAATATTCACATAACACAGAATTTATAAAATAAAAAATCACTCATAAGCATAGCTTTCAGCAGTAACCACAGTTCATATTTCAGTGTGGCAGCATCCAGACCTGTTTCTGTGGAGACCCACACACATTTATTTTTCCTAGGGTATTTTCAGAAGTCTTCCTAGTCTCCATCTGCTTTTCCTTCTTGTTTGCCACATGTTATATGGATATCTTTCCATGTCAATATGAGATCTTTTAATGTCAACAAATACAGATCAAGTCATCATTTTCATGTTCAATGATTTGAGAACATTCCATCACATAGTTAAATTATAATTTCTATAACTCTTCCCTATTGATGGACATTGAGGTTGATTCCATTTTTTTTTTTTTTTTGGGTATAAAAACAAAGCTAAGAGGCCAGGCGGGGTGGCTCACGCCTGTAATCCCAGCACTTTGGGAGGCCGAGGTGAGCGGATCACTTGAGTTCAGGAGTTTGAGGCCAAGCTGGCCAACATGGTAAAACCCTGTCTCTACTAAACATACAAAAAGTTAGCTGGGCGTGGTGGTGGGCACCTGTAAACCCAGCTACTCAGGAGGGTGAGGCATGAGAATGGTTTGAACCTGAGTGCAGAGGTTGCAGTGAACAGAGATCGAGCCACTGCACTCCAGCCTGGGCGAGAGAGAAAGACTCTGTCTGAAAAAAAAAAGTTAAGATAAATATCATTGTTTATTCATCTTTGTGAATATATATCTCTATTTTAGTCTCTCTAGGTACATTCTTGCAAGTGGAAATCCTGATTCAAAAGAAATTCAGAAAAATCAAAACAATTTACATTCTTACTGAGTTGTATAAAAATGCCCATTTTTCTAAATTCTAGCTATGTTGGCATTTTCATCCTTTAAGATGTTTATAAATCCTCAAGCAAAAGATGGCATCTTGTTTTATTTTTGTTTCTTGGACTACTAGCAAGCTTGAACATTCTTTTATGTATCTATTAACCAGTTTACTTTTTTCATTTGTAAATGGCCTATCTATATCTATCTCCCATTGTTTTATTGAAATGAGAATTTTTTTCTTATTGCTTTGTAAAGATTATTTCTATATTAAGGGTATTCCCATGAGTTTTAATACAGACCATGTATCTTTATTCTCAAATTACTCTCATTTTCAATTAAAGTTTAGTTCACCCATTAGCATATTACTTATATATATTTTATTTATTTTTTATTTTTTGGGAGACAGAGTTTTGCTCTTATTACCCAGGCTGGAGTACAATGGCGTGATCTCGGCTCACCGCAACCTCCACCTCCCAGATTCAAGCGATTCTCCTGCCTCAGCCTCCCGAGTAGCCGGGATTATAGGCATGTGCCACCACGCTTGGCTAAATTTTTGCATTTTAAGTAGAGACGGGGTTTCTCCATGTTGGTCTTGAACTCCTGACCTCAGGTGATCTGCCTGCCTCAACCTCTCAAAGTGTTGGGATTACAGGTGTGAGCCACATTTTTATTTTTATCTTTTTCAGATGGAGTCTTGCTCTGTTGCCAAGGCTGGAGTGCAGTGGCGCGATCTTGGCTCACTGCAACCTTTGCCTCCTAGATTCAAGCCATTCTCCTGCCTCAGCTTCCAGAATAGCTAGGATTACAGGTGTGCGCCACCATGCCCAGCTAATTTTTTTGTATTTTTAGTAGAGACAGGGTTTCACCATCTTGGACAGTCTGGTCTTGAACTCCTGATCTCAAGTGGTCCACCTGCCCTGGCATCCCAAAGTGTTGGGATTATAGGTGTGAGCCACCATGCCTGGCCCTAGCATATCATTTTTAAAATTAACATTTGAGGTATGTTGGAAAGAGGAGATTGCTACATGTGGAAGGTCAAATATTATTTTCTAAGGTAAATTAATTTATTTTCAAATTTCACTTATTTCTTTTTCTTTTATTTTACTCCCACTTTCCATACAATACCTTTTCCTCAGCCCCCCATCTCCTACTTCAGTTCCCCAAAAGTGAGGCTATTAAGATGCTCACTGATTAGAGGATTTGAACATTTTGAAAGAGAAGTGGGTGGTAACGGCACATTATTGAAACTTGAAAGAGAGCCAGTGTGATATAATTTCACATTGGGAGCTCATTGCTATGGCAACAAGGAGCAGATTTTGAAAAATAAGTTTCAATATAATAGAATTAGGAGAGAAAAATTGATTAGAAAAAAACTCGACTGTCTATCTTTTGTTTTACTTTCAGCTTGTTTATCATATGCATCAAAAATCTACATTAGCACACAGAAGCATGTTTATCTTTCAAAAGCAAATACATTTTAATTATGTTGACATTGTATAAAGCCATAAGAAGGAACTGCTTTGTTTGAAATAACAGTAACAATACCTCTTTGGAGACTTTTATTTGAGAAAAAATAATTTAATTGAAAATATATGTATACCTTAACTTTGAGTTCTTTTTTTAACTTAATATTTTTATCAATTCACTCACTCAACCAACAAGTATTCATTGAGCCACTATGCTAGAAATTGAGTATACAAAACCCTTAAACAACACGAGGGTTAGGGACACCTTCCCTCCTCACAGTCAGAAATCTGTATATAACTTTTGACTTCCCCAAAACTTAATTACTAATGGCCTACTGTTGACTGACCTTACTGATAACATAAAAAGCCTATTAATACATATTCTGTGTGTAGTGTGCATTATATCTTGTATTCTCAATGTAAACTAGAGAAAAGAAAATGCTATTAAGAAAATTAAAATTTTGAAAAGAAAATCATAAGAAAGAGAAAATATATTTAATAAGTGGAAACAGATCATCAAAAGGTCTTCATCTTCATCATCTTCATGTTTAGCAGGCTGAGTAGGAAGAGGAAGAAGGAGGGTTGTCCTGCTGTCTCAGGGTGGCGGAGGCAAAAGGGGTGGAGGAGGTAGAAGGGGAGACAGGCACGGTAAGTGAAATTTTTATTGAAAAAATAATCATGTATAAGTGGACCCACGCAATTCAAATCTGTGTTGTTCAAGGACCAGCTGTACAACATTGAGCAAGCCCACACATGGTCTCTATTCTCATGGAGCCTTTCCTTCCATAGAAGATATTTTCCCATACCTTTAAATAGTCCTCAAACCATGAATTCAATAGTACAACATTCCAGATATGTGTATGTATTACTTTATTCAATTACTCTACTGTTGTTAAACATTTAGACCAATTTTGATTTTTTATTATGATAGATGATTAAGAGCTTATTTGCATATTAATCTGAGTTTCTGGTTATTTCCTTAGAATTGTTTCCTCGAAAGAGAATGATTAGCTTAAAATACTTAAGCCTGTTCCTTACCAAAAAAAAGTGGAACTCTGTGAATGATAAAATCACAGTCTTTCCAGTGAAAAGATCGTCTCATCGACAATATTATTTCTGGAAGTGCAGCATGGGTAGCTAGGGCAACAAATTCCTTTTTTTTATTCCTCTGAGATGGAGTCTTGCTCTGTTGCCCAGGCTGCAGTATAGTAGTGTGATCTTGGCTCACTGTAATCTCTGCCTCCCGAGTTCAAACAATTCTCCTGCCTCAGGCTTCTGGGTAGCTGGGATTACTCAGAAGTAATTCCAGCTGATTTTTGTATTTTTAGTAGAGATGGAGTATCTACTAAAACCATGATCTTGGCCAGGCTGGTCTTGAACTCTTGACCTCAGGTGATTCAACCACCTCAGCCTCCCAAAGTGCTGGGATTACAGGCGTGAGCCACTGCGCTCAGCCATAAATTCCTTTGTTATATTAGTGTCTCCCAAAGTTGATGTTGAGAGTAGACTTTAGCTTCAGGAAACAAACCAAAGTTTAATAAAAGGTCAAAATTCAATACTACTCAATGAACAGATCCTTTGTAGAGAATGTCATCTTTGATAAGAAAGAAAGAGATGTCAAATCTATCCATTAAGATTGTGTTTAAGAGACGAACATGATGCAGTTTTGAAGTTAATTTGCTTCTTCAGGAGATTAGTCCCAGAGATTAACAACCAAATCAGGAACGTCAGGGTCCAGTGATCTAAGAAGTCAGTTATGAGGTGACAGCCTTATTGGTCCAATGTCACTCATGACCATCATTCCCTGTGACCAGTGGTGGCTGCCCTAGCAAAAATTGAGCACCCCATTTTTATTCCATGGAGACTCTCATTTCTTCTGTCTACATTGTCATTTTCCAGAATATAGACTATTCATAACAGAATGAATTGTATTTGTTGAAAAGACATTTTAATTACATTTTACAAATCATTAGACCCACCAACATAGTATTCTACAGAAATTGCATTTGCAAGAACCAAAATTATAAATGCCACTTCCTTTGGCTTGGCTCAAAACATATCTACTCAGGGAGTATTTTTCAATTAACCTTCTTCTTCCTGCGGACGAGATTAGAGGAAAACTGTAAAAATGTTAGAAGTCTGGGGAGTCAGTCTTGGGTCTGCATTTGTGTGACCACAGGCAAGTCACTTATTCTTTCTGAGTCTGAGTTTAATCCTTTGGGCTTTGATTTTCCTCACTTATAAAACAAGGAGGTGTTAGTAGATGATCTCCAGTGATGTCCAGTGATCTTTCCTTACTTCTCATCTACCCACTACACATACATGTATGTGCATGTGCACACACATGCACACACAGGCACACCCACATGGTTTATTCTAGTTTACTTATTATCATATGTTGATTTGCTAAAGATCATGAGAATCAGATCTGTGTATTTGCTTTTATGAATATTGTCCATTTGGAATTTAAAGGCAAACTTTCTAAGGAAAAAGTTTCATTCTTCTTGCCATCTTCTTCTTCTTCCTCCTCCCTCTCATCTTCCTCTTTATAAGCTTTTTGTTCTGTTCCTTGCCCTCCACCTCTTCTGCTTCTCCCCCTTCCTCTTTGTGTGACTGTCAAAGATACGCTTGTATTTTGCAATTTTAGAAGGACATGAGATTTGAAAGGGGCCAGGGGTAGAATAATATGGTTTGGCTCTACGTCCCCACCCAAATCCCATGTGGAATTGTAATCCCCAAATGTTGAAGGTGGGGCCTGGTGGAGGTAACTGGATTATGGGGGTGGTTTTTAATGGTTTAGCACCATCTTCCCGATGCTGTCTTGGGATAGAGTTCTCACAAGATCTGGTTGTTTAAAAGTGTGTGGCACCTCCCCTCTTTCTCCTGCTCTGGCTATGTAAACTTGTGCTCCCCCTTTTCCTTCTGCCATGATTAAAAGTTTTCCTGAGGTCTCCCCAGAAGCAGAGCAGATGCCAGCATCATGCTTTCTGTATAGCTTGCAGAAGTGAGCCAATTAGACCTCTTTTCTTTATAAATTACCCAGTCTCAGATATTTCCTTATAGTAGTGAGAAAATGGACTAATACAGAGGGGCAGGGTTTATAACATTATGTACCTTAGGGCAGAAGGCAGCAGATAGCTTCCCTCTAGAAAGGCATCCAGTGACTTGTGGGTGGCTCAATCTATGCATCCAAGATATCCTCAATGCTATCTTAATGCAAGAGCCCTGTGATTCCCCTGTAAGGTCTGATTCTTATTGCAAGCACAGGGATGTCCTGTGGAGGAAACAGCAGAACTACTGGTGAGAAAGAGAGCATACTGTATTGTGTTTACAGTAGAAACTCCTGTACATCATGAGCCCACAAACTCCAAGCCCAAAGCAGATGAAGAAAGCTAATGCTGAAAAAGACAGGTTTTAGCACTGGGTGGGGAATTTACTCCCAAGGAAATGAAAATAATGCAGCAATCTGAAAATGACTTTAAAATAGGTATATTTAAAATTATCTAAGAGATAAAGGAAGAAATAACATTTCTTTAAGTCTACAAAAGAAAATGCCATTTTGTTATTTTGTTAATTAAGGATCCAAGGATTAGAAAGATTAAGAAACAAGCTCAGTGTCCCACTACTAATAAGTAGGAGAGCCAAATTTCACACTCAGGGCTGTCTCCAAAGCCAAGTGTTAAACAAAACTCTGTGTTATTATTCCCATCAGTGTCTATAGGGCAATATGTGTTTGCATGTTTCAGACCATCTTGAAGGAAGAAATAGAGCATTTTGTTAAAATGACTTGGGTGTGCATAGGCTTGGCTCCTATTACAGGATGGGCTAGAAAACAATTCATTTCATAAAACTCCAATTTAATAAATATTTATGGAGCACCTACAATTTGTTTAGCTCCCTGTTAGATGGCATGAGGACTGCCAGTGGTGGGGAGAGAACACAACGTAATTTGCAGTCTAACTGGGGAGCAAGCCTTGGGACTATGCACCAGGTTGTGGAAATGTTCAGTAAGATATGCTTATATGGGAAAACAAATGGTGTAGCCAATAAGATAATCAGGATTCCAGGGAAAACAGGGGCCACTTGTGGCTTTCAAGTAGAGTAGTAAAGCATGTGCATGATTTAGATAGTGTAGATTTGAAAAGAGAGAATTCCAGGAAGCAGAAATAGTCTACCGAAAGGAAAGAGACCTGAAAAACAGAGCCATGTTTTGGGCCCAGTGAAGATATCAGATTCACTTGAGAGAAAAGATTCCACTGAGAAGGTACAAGAATACATTTGTACAGATCAGATTCAAACCATAGAACACCTCTCCCTTGCTTAGCAACTATCATTTATTCCTATAAATGCAGCTATTAAGTAAAAATCCATTAAAGAAAAAATTTTCTATTAAACACTTTGATAGAAAAAATTAGAATGTATTCCAGGTGAGTATCAAGATATGCACACAATTTGCACAGATAGAAAAGTTTATCAATGATAATTTTATATAGGGTATAAAAATAATTTAAAGGTTAATAATTACAGTTTGAACATAATATGCTAATCGTGTATGGTATCCCCAAAGAAGGAAGAGATGATGGCTCATGCTGGTCGCTGGAGGAGCAGGCCAGGAAGCTATTCTTTGGACTGCACATTCTTTCTGCCATATATATATAAAAGCCAAATTTTCAACCTTTTGTGGGGGCCATAATTATCTTCTCCATGTATCCTCATGTGGCAGAGAAGAGAGAAAGAAAGAGCAGGCTCTCGGCCAGGCATGGTGGCTCACTCCAGTAATTCCAGCACTTTGGGAGGCTGAGGCAGGCTAATCACGAGGTCAGGAGATTGAGAATATTCTGGCCAACATGGTGAAACTCCGTCTCTACTAAAACTACAAAAATTAGGTGAACGTGGTGGCACACACCTGTAATCCTAGCTACTTGGGAGGCTGAGGCAGGAGAACGGCTTGAACCCAGGAGGCAGAGGTTGCAGTGAGCCAAAATTGCACCACTGCACTCCAGCCTGTAGAGAAAACCAGACTTTGCCTCAAAAAAAAAAAAAAAAAAAAAAAAAGGGCAGGCTCTCCGTTTTCTCTTAAACGGCAGTGACCCCGTTCATGAGACTCCACCTCATGACCTAATCACCTTCCAAAGGCTCCACCTCCTAATACCATCGTCTTCAGGGTTAGGATTTCAACATATGAATTTGGAGACACACAAACATTTAGTTTGTAACAGCATTTCTAGGCAAAGCAGAACAACTTGGGGTCATCCAAACGTGGAACACAATCCAAAACCCTTCCACGTGTGTGTCTCTGGGTAAACTCATGACTATATCTTTGCCTGAACTGTAGGTTCAGCAATCTATTTGCTAACTAGCAAGTCTGGGAGTAAAACACTTACGTTGGAAAAAAAGAAACATTTGTTTAAGTGAGCCTTCTCGAGAGTTTTCACTGTGAAAAGCTGTTACCAGAACAGTCATGGATGAAATAAGTCTGTCCTTGGGATCATGAAATGGAGGAAGAGGTTGCTGGTAGGTTAACTCAAGTTCTCCTTTTTGTGACATAGATGCCACTATCAAGAAATGCCTAATTCCACCCTGTGGAGGCTGAAGCAGCTCCATCTTGGATGCTAATCTTCCATGTTGAGTTCTAATGAACATTAACTCCAGTTCCAGGAAGACCTCTAAGATTTCCAGTTTACCTATTTTTCCTTGTATAGGGGCAGGTACTTACTGGATATCCTACTCTTAGGTCAAACAACCTTGATGTTATTGTACTTCAGCTGCCCTACACATCCCTTCTGAATCAGCCTTTCTTTGTGTTATACAACCCTGGGTTTGGGGAGTAGCAGGGCAGGGATCCACCATCTTGTCTGACCACCACCTGAGGCACAGATATGGCTTCTGTTCGTAAGGTTCTATTAAATATTTTCTTCTGAGAAACTGGATCTGTCAGCCTCTTTCTTCAGCCTCTCAGCTTCCAGGGACTTTTAGGGGTAGGTTTGCATAGACCTGCCGCCTGGGGCACACTCTGTTTGCAGCATGCACCTCTCCAGGTAATCTACCATTATACGTGATGGGAGACAGGCAGCAGCCTCAGTCCTTAGAGGCGGTGCGGTTGTCTTTTTCTGTCAGCACCTAAACTGTGGGTTATTTGGATTGCATCATATAGTCATAATATTTGTGGTCTTAGGAAAAGTTATTACTTTTTCCATGTATTACTTCCTTGGTAAATATTTTCTGGGTTTCTGCTGATCTTGTTATGATCAGAAATAACATAGAAACATTTTTGCCAAGACTAATTTGTTTGTTATACTAAGCGTTGTTCGTTTGATCTGTCCATTTGCTATGTAAACTAAGACAAATATTGACTTCACTTTTCAAATTGATATCTCCAGTATGCATATAACATTCGCCTAAAGAGAGAACACCTGCTTTGAGTCATTATTATTAATTCTATTTGGTTAAATAAACGGAGAGCTCTATTAATAATAGTTGACATTTCTTCCTTTTTTTTTTAATTTAAACAGTGTGTGCTCATCCGATATGTCTTCAAAATGAGCTAAGGGAAATCTCCAAATAAAATGTTGTTTATTGGAAGCTTTCCAAATCAACATGGTTTTATTTGATCTAAAAAAATTAAAAACAAAAACAAAAATCAAAACCAACTAACTAACAAATAAAAAACAGTACAAGACGTGAAGTTTTCAGAGAGGGGAACAACACATGCCAGGGCATGTTGGGAAGTCAGAAGTGAGGGGTGGAAGCTGGCAGGACCAGTCAATAGGTGCAGCAAGCCACCATGGGGCATGTATACGTACGTAAGAAACCCGCACATTCTGCAAATGAATCCTGTTTTTTTTTGTGTGTTGTTTTGTTTTTTTGTTTTAGAAGAAATAAAGACAAAAAAAAAAAAAAAGAAATGAAGTCCTGATACACTCTGTTCTCAGCTGTTCTTCAGAGATAATCCTGTGGAATCTTTTGAGGTGAACAGTCTAATTGAGAATCTTTTCCCAGAGGTAGTTATAAACACCTTTTATCTCCATCAAAATAGAAGCAGATGTATTGTGAGGTTGAATTGCATGTTCACTGCTTTATTAAATAATAGCATAAGAAAAATGAGGGGGCATTCCTATGTTTACTGATGCTCAACTACTCTATTAAGCAATTAGGTTTCATCATTCTATCATTGATAATAAGGATGATGATAATAATTAGTTATACAGGAGTGGTACGTGAAACTTAAGGAATTGTAGGCCGTCCTCCCTACTGAGATGCTAAAAAGGTTTCTGGATCTGCCTAAATTAAACTTAATTTAGTCTGCAATAACTATGGGCAACAGAATAATTATATCCAAAGCGTTTGTGTCTTCATATAAATTATATAGCTCTCAGACCTGGGATCCCTTGAGATTTGCATATTTTTGAATCTTAATATAGAACACAAATTCCACTTTAGTTTATATTCAGGAAGACTCTGCTTGAAAAATTCTTAATAATTAATGCATGAAAGCCAAGACCACACATATATATTAATGGGTAGACAATTATGTTAATGGACAAATAACTTTCTATTATACATTTTAATTATACATTTTACTAGCAGATAGCTTTTAGAAGTTCCTTTTTCAAAATAAGGCTGAACTTAGTCCCATTTAACAGATTGAGGAGCAAAGGTACATGGAGCAAATGACCTGCTCAAGGTCACAGAAGCAAAGTGGGATGTGGAATTCACAGCCCTTGAGCTGTGATTTCTTGCTAAGTTGCTTTTGGTCTGTTGCTTAGGAACAGTGGTGCTTCTTTACCCAATAGCATAATATCTGTAGAATGTGCTATTACCAGTGAAGAGTTTTTAAGTGGAACTAAAATTCCCGTTAAATTGGTTCTTTGAATTCTGTATGTAGGAAAAAAAAATCCTCAGAAGCAATCACAATGTGAGGAGATTGCATTTTTTTCAAGTTTTAAAAAAGAATTGTTCTCCTAAGAACAAAATCTAGTATCATATTTTTTCTTGGAATTCCCTCTTCTTCAGTATTTTTAATTAATTAATTTGTTTATGAGATGATCTCAGTGTATTACAGTCAAAAGGAACCTATTGCTCCTAGGAGGAGAGAGTAATGAAGGAACTTTGGAAACAACAAGAATAATGGTGATAATAATTGATTACTTACCAAACACTGGTAGTGATTTGAACCTAGAACTGATTTGAACACCGACATGTGACCATTAGGTTCATGGCACTATCTTGGAATAGTTCAGTGGTTATGATCCTAAACTGTGGAGTCAGATTCAACTTCCAGTCCTGGCTGTACTCTTCATTATCTTGGAAATATTGCTCTAATGCCCTGGTCTTTCTTTTCTTTTCTCTCTCTCTTCCTTCCTTCCTTCCTTCCTTCCTTCCTTCCTTCCTTCCTTCCTTCCTTCTTTCTTTCTTTCTTTCTTTCTTTCTTTTTCAGACAGGGTCTCACTTTGTCTCCTAGGCTGGAGTGCATTGATTGATCACATCTTGCTGCAGCCTTGATCTAAACTCAACCAATCTTCCACCTCAGTGTCCTGAGTATCTGGGACTACAGGCATGCACCACCAAACCAGGCTAATTTTTAAACTTTTTCTAGCAACAAGGTCTCTCTGTGTTACCCAGGCTGGTCTTGAAATCCAGACTTCAAGTGATCCTCCTGCTTTGGCCTTCCAAAGTGCTGGGATTACAGGCATGAGCCACCACACCCAGCCCACTCTGCTTTTTTTTTTTTTTTTTTTTGAGATGGAGTCTCCCTCTGTCACCCAGGCTGGAGAGCAGTGGTGCAATCTCGGTTCACTGCAACCTCTGCCTCCCGGGTTCAAGCGATTCTCCTGCCTCAGTAGCTGGGACTATAGGCACATGCCACCATGCCTGGATAATTTTTTGTGTTTTTATTAGAGACGGGGTTTCACTGTGTTAGTCAGCATGGTCTCAATCTCCTGACCTTGTGATCCACCCACCTTGGCCTCCCAAAGTGCTGGGATTACAGGCATGAGCCACCACGCCCGGCCCACTCTGGTTTTTTCTTGAAGCAAAGCAGGGAGAGTAATCATGTTCATTTGGATTAGTTAGGAGTCAAATGACATAATGCATGTAAAGTGCCTAGCACTATGCCTGGCACATAGAAGGTACTCTATAAGTGTCAGCTATCATTGTTTGTGTCAATATTATTAATCAGAAATGATATAGGCATGGATTGGAGAGACAGCATCTGCATGTATGAGGAAGTTTCTATGTACAAAATTTGCAGCCTTTCAGAATTGGAAGGGCTCTTTAAATTCACTGTTCAACCTCATCATTTTCTGATAAAGAAACTGATGTGGAGAAGGTCAAAGTAATTCATTCAAGGTCCCCAAGATAAACATTGCCAAAGACGATATAGTCAGTGTGGTCAGGCTGTGTCAGCCTTCAAATGAGAGTTGGGAGAAGAGTAGTGAACAAAGGTAGAGACCTGGGGTGAGATATATAATAAAGCTTGGAACACAAAGCTGGATTCTGACAAGGTTTGAGAGCCAAAGTAGGTGAGCGTGTGTTTGTATTGGCATGGTGGTGGGAGCACGTTTTTCTCAGAAGCCAATTAGTGGCTATGGCCGCCAAGGGGTAAGTGGACATCATGGAATGGTGGAGCACGCAGATTCCTGTTTATGAATATATCTGATGGACAATGAAGAATGCAGATAGGGCTCAGCCATGGAAACAGGACTATGGAGCATCCCAGAGAGAGGCTCTCCTAGAGTGGAGTGCCAGAGAGGAGCACTGCAGGAAGGGTGAAGGAATGCAGGTACCTAGGGACCATGTGGTCATGGCTGCTCATCCTGCTGCCACCACAGCCCATTTATTAGAGCATTAGCCTAGGGAGGACTATGTCCAGACCCTGCTGGCTGCTTGTCAGGGGAAGATCAGGGCAGGTTGCAGGTAGCTGGGTGCTTGCTACAAATAGTTGCAAAGAGACCAGGACTTAGAGCTATCAGCAACTCTATCAGTCATCGAAAACTTTTAACATTATAGTACCCAATGTCAGATGGTCTAGAACATTCTTCCAATTGCCTCTTATAGGTTGTGATCTTGGAAAAGATACCTAAACTCATGCAAAACAATTAAACACAGACAATCTCTAAAATACTAAGTTTTTACTTCCAGATCTTCATTTTTAGAATTTAATTCCTGCACTAAGCATTTTTTTTTTTTTTTTTTTTTTGAGACAGAGTCTTGCTCTGTCGCCCAGCCTGGAGTGCAGCGGCACATCTCGGCTTACTGCAACCTCCACCTCCCGGATTCAAGCAGTTCTCCTGCCTCAGCCTCCTAAGTGGTTGGGATTACAGGTGCGTGCCACTACGCCTGGCTAATTGTTTTGTATTTTTAGTGGAGATGGGGTTTCCTCATACTGGCCAGGCTACTTTCAAACTCCTGACCTCAAGTGATCTGCCTACCTTGATGTCCCAAAGTGCTGGGATTGCAGCCATGAGCCACTGCGCCTGGCCTCACTAAGCATTTTAAGAGGCTATGTTCACTGTAATCC
The DNA here is from genome assembly GCA_963573385.1 of Cacajao melanocephalus. Lineage (NCBI taxonomy): Eukaryota > Metazoa > Chordata > Mammalia > Primates > Pitheciidae > Cacajao > Cacajao melanocephalus. Next base: position 270,549 of record CAUYLG010027250.1, read on the forward strand.
ATGGCTCTTCGTCTATTACCATGCTGACTTTTCCTTGGTGAATGCTGTCCAGGTTTTGTGCAATGGGCAGGTGGGAGGCATCTCTCTTGGTGAGGATGTTGGGGTGGACAATCCTGGGATGCTAAAGCAAAGCAGCATGAGGTGATCAAGCTGTGTTGGGGAGAAGCCCAGAAGACCCATGTGAGATGACCATCAGGAACTAAGGGTCAGGGTGGGGATGGAGAGAGAATGACCAGTGAGATGGGGGCCAGGTAGCAGAAAGAAGAGTTGGTAAAGTGCATGAAGCATGCTGAGGTGACACTTTTGGGACTGACTCTGGAGGCACTGTGTGGGTGCTTGTTCTATGCTGTATTCAGCTATGCCACAAAAGAGAAGCCAAGTGCATCTTTCACTTGCCACTTGACTGCAGTTTTAATTTTTTTTTAAAACATGTTTTATTAGTCCACTTTCACACTGCTGATAAAGACATACCCAAGACTGGGCAATTTACAAAAGAAAGAGGTTTAATGGGCTTACAGCTCCACATGGCTGGGGAGGCCTCACAATCATGGTGGAAGGCAAGGAGGAGCAAGTCACAGCTTACGTGGATGGCAGCAGGCAAAGAGAGAGAGCTTCGTCAGGGGAACTCCTTTTAAAATCATCAGCTCTCTTGAGACTCATTCACTATCACGAGAACAGTGCAGGAGAGATTTGCCCCCATAATTCAATCACCTCCCACCAGGTTCCTCCCATGACAGGTGGGAATTGTGGGAGTTACAATTCAAGGTGAGATTTGGGTGGGGACAATAGCAAACCATATCAGAGATAAAGACATTTCAGAGCCTTCGTTTTGAGAGTATCTCCTGAAAATGACCTCTTTGGGCATAGGGCTATACTCCAGATTCTTCCTCCAGAATTAATCTTGGTTGCATATAACTGGGAACCCTGTTATGCAACTTAAACAAAATAGAGGTTATTCTTCCTTTGATATAGGACATATCTGGAGGCAGACAATCTAGGGCTGAGATCAGGCAGCTGAAATTCTCATGAGCAGCAAGTTGGACTTTGTTATTCCTTCTCTTCCACCATGATGGACTCATGGTTGAAAATGACATCTGGTGCTTGAGCCACTAACTCTGAATTTCTGTGTGGAATCCAGAAAGGAAAGTGGAAGAGCAGAGGAATACCCTTCTCAACTGTCAGTCCCCTTTAAGGAAGGAGCATGGAAACAATACATCTGTTAACATCTCATTGGCCACTCTGAGGAGCATGGCCTTCTGGGAAATGTAGTCTTAATGAGGCTGTGGCTGTCTGAGGTGTCATTCAGTTCAGTTGGGGAGGAAAAAGGAAAAATGAATATTGCAGAGGCAGCTGGTGGTCTCTGCGACAGACCATCTCACTCCCACTGCAGTCTTTCATGTCTCTCTTTGTTCTATTATCAAAAGTTTCTTGACCTGTCTATGATTCCCTGCTTTTACATTTTTTTTGAGAGATGGGAAGAAACTAACGTGTTAGAGTCTGTGAGGGTTTAATATTTATTATGAAAGGGTTACTGTATGGATGAACTTTTAATAGCATAATTTCAGGTATTTGCCGCAATCTGAAGGAGAAGAGACATTATAAGGCAACTACGCTTTACACATGGAAGACCACACTGGATGTCACCTCCTTCCCAGGGTCCCATAGGCTTGCTGGCCTCTCCTTGGCTCTCTGATGATTTTTTCAGAGCTGGATCTAACAGAGCCTCCTCACCTCCAGTCTTCAGGCTACTCCATTTCCAAGTGAGTGAGTTTTAACCCTCGTTGTACATAAGAATCAAAACATACGTCTTTTCAAAATACTGTCACGTGTGGCTTAATGACAAGTAAAGTTTCTGAGAAATGTGTCATTAGGCAATTTTGTCATTGTGCAAACATCATAGAATGTAATTCCACAAACCTAGATGGTATAGCCTGCTACACACCTGAATTACAAACCTGTGTAACATGGGACTGTACTGAACACTGTAGATATTTGTGACACAATGGTAAGTATTCGTGTGGCTAAACATATACAAATAGAGAAAAGGTATCGTAAAAATATGGTATAAAAGACAAAAAAAAAAGGTACCTCTTTATAGTTCAGCCCCATTATACTTTTATAGGACTACCATCATATATTCAGTCTAGCATTGCTCAAAATGTCATAATATGTCACATGGCTGTTCATGTATCTGGACTCCATTATAACCTCCAAGGTTGTATTATAATCATATGCATTTTGAAAAAGCACCCCTAGTTCACCCTGGCAGGCATTCAGTGCTGAGAATGACAGTTTTTGGACATTTCTGATTAATGTAAAATAGTTTTTGTTTTAATGCTTCTGACTCGTCTCAAAGATAAAAAATGGGGAGTTAGTTTGAGAATGTCTCCCCCCAACAACACCGTTTACCTAACTAGGGAAGCAGTGCCTGCTAGAAGACGGAATACCTGGAATTCTGCATCAGTAACTGAATCACAGAGCTGAGTAACTGAGGAGCTCCTCTTCTGATAATGGGGCTGTTTGTCTGAGTTGCCTGAAAGGATTCTGCAGTTTGCTGAATCAGTCTTTTTCTTGAACTCTCATTCTAACTTGGGTGGCTATTTTGTGCAGGAGAAAAAAAAACTTTCCCGCTACCCTCAAGTTTGTCACTGGGGCCTGTGAATTAAACTGACAAAGACCAATGAACAAGAGAAAAGGCTTATTTTTCATGCACATGGAGGAGGGCAGGCTTTACAGAAAAAAAAAATCCCCCAAGAAGTGGTTAAGACATTTTAACAAAGGGTAATAAATTGTGATAACACAAAGGAAAAGGAATTTGGGCTGTGTGATGGTTATGTTACCGGAGGAGCAAAACTGCAGCCGGATTCCCTGGTTCCCATACCGGGAGTTGAACCCCAGGCCCTGGGTGAAAACCACCGAATCCTAGCCACTAGATCACCAGGGAAGCAGGAGCCATCACTGCAGCTGGAGCTTCGGTTCTTGGCCTTCCTAACCCAGAAGAATGGTGAAAGGGGCCATGGAGGCCCGGTGAGTTTTACAGTTCAAATAGAACTCATGGACCCAAAGACAGTGCGAAAGTGCACTTTATTAGGCAGAGGGAAAGGACACCTCCCGCGCTTTCGTGGAAAGGGATCCAGAAAGAGGATGCTGTCCAGGCAGGGGCGGCTGGATATTTTACTCTTGAGTTATTCCCGCCCCATTCATGTTCTCGTCCAATGAGAGGAGTTGTTTTGAACTCCCTCTGGATTGATTGTTCTTTGATTCCATTACCGGATTGGCTACGAGTTTTATATCCCTGAGTCACAGAGTCTCCACCTCCAAGAGCCAGCGGCGGGAAGGTGAAACAAAGACTTCTACCTGGCCTGTGCGGGAAAACTGAACAAGGCCTGAGGCGGGTAAACCAGAGAATTCCTGCACTCTAACAATGGCACCCTCAGCCGACGGTAAGAAGTCCCTCTAACACAGTCCCTCAGTTAGTTTTAGGCCATATAATTCAGCAGGCTCGTTGGTACTTGAGTTCCCTAGGCTCAGTTGACAGAGGAAGAAAAGACTAGGGCCTGGCTTACAGAAGAGTGTGCACAATAAACAGGCACCTAAATTGTGCAAAAGTAGAGAGCTGTAGCACTTTGATTCCCTTCAGGGACATCCTTAAGGACAATGGTGAAAGAAAATCTTCACAATGGGCAGAACTTCGAGCAGTTCACTTTGCTTGAAAGGAGAAATGGCCAGATACATGATTATACACTGATTCATGGGCGGTCGCCAATGGTCTGGCCAGATGGTGAGGGAATTGGAAAGAACATTATTAGAAAATTGGTAACAAAAGAAAACGGGGAAAGAGATATGTGGACAGAGGTTTCTGAGTGGGTGAAGGATGCAAAGATATTTGTGTTCCATGTGAATACTCACCAAAGGGTGACCTTTCAGCAGAGGAGAACTTCAATAATCAAGTGAATAGAATGACCCATCCTGTAAATATCAGTCAACATCTTTCACCAGACACCCCTACCATAGCTTAATTGGCTCGTGAATGCAATGACCATGGTGGCAGAGATGGAGGTTATGCATGGGCTGAGTGACATGGACGTCCACCCCTCAAAGCTGACCTGGCAGCGGAGACCAATACTGAACCCCAATATGGCGCCATTCCCTGGGGTGATCAGCCAGCTACCTGGTGGCAGTTTGATTACATTGGAGCATTTCCATCATGGAAAGGGCAGTGTTTTGTCCTTACTGGAATAAACACCTACTCTGGATTTGGATTTACCTTTCTTGCTAACAAGGCTTCTGCCAAAACTACCATTTGTGGACTTACAGAACACCTTATCCACCACCATGGTATTCAACACAACATCGCTCTGACAAGAAACTCACTTCAAAATCAAGGAAGTGTGGCGACAGGCTCAGACTCATGAAATTCACTGGTCCTACCATGTTCCCCACTATCCTGAAGCATTTGACTAGTAGAACTACCGAATGGCCTTGTGAAGCTGCAGTTACAGTGCCACATGGGTAACAATACTTTGCAGGGCTGCCGCAAGGTTTTCCAGACGGCTGTATGTGCTCTGAATCAGCATCTAATATGTGGTTCTGTTTCTCCCATAGCAAGCATTCATGGGTCTAGGAGTCAAGGGGCAGAAGTGGAAGTGGCACCACTTACCATCACCCCTAGCCACCTACTAGCAAAATATTTGCTTCCTGTTCTCATGACTTTGTGCCCTCCTGGCCTAGAGGCCTTAGTTCCAGAGAAAAGAATGCTTCCTTCAGGAGACACAATGATGATTCCATTGAACTGGAAGTTAAGACTACCACCTGACTGCTTTGGGTTCTTCATGCCTCTGGGTCATCAGGCCAGGAAGAGAATTATGATGTTGGCTGGGGTGTTGATCTTGACTACCAAGGGAAAATTCTACTACTACACCACAATGCAGGTAAGGAAGAATATGTCTGCAATACAGAAGATTCCTTAGGGCATCTCTTAGTATTACCACCTCCTGTGGTTAAGGTCAACTGGAAATTACAAGAACCCAATCTAAGCAGGACTATAAAATGGCCCAGACGCTTTAGGAATGATGATTTGAGTCACCTCATCAGGTAAAGAACCATGACCAAGAGTGCTTGCTAAAGGTAAAGGGACTACAGAATTGGCAGCAGAAAAAAGGGGTTATATATACCAGCTGCAACCATGTGGTCAGTTGCAAAACGAGCACTACATTGTCATAAGCATTTCCTCCCTATTTTGTTAAGAATATGTTTGTATATTTGTGTGTGTGTGTATACACAAATGCACACATATGTATATACATATATTAAACAAATATTTTTGTTTTCATTTCTCTCTTAATCCTGTATCATATAATATACTTAGACTTTTATTAGTAAGTATTGCCAATGTTACATTATCGTATTTATGTTATGAAATATCCAGAGAAAAGTACACATTACCTCTTCTCCTGGAGAAAGAATTTTTTTTTTTTAAACAAAGTCTTGTTCTGTTGCCCAGGCTGGATTGCAGTGGTGTGATCATAGCTCACTCAAACTCCTGGGCTCAAGCAATCTTCCTTAGTCCCTAGGACTGAGGGTTTGATATGGTTTCGGTCTGGGTTCCCACTCAAGTCTCATATTGAAATGTAATCACCAATGCTTGAAGTGGGCCCTGGTGGGAGGTGACTGGATCATGGAGATGGATACTTCATGAATGGTTTAGCACCACCCTCTTGGTGCTGTCTTGTTACAGAGTTCTCACGAGATTTGGTTGTTTAAAAGTGTGTAGTGCCTCCCGCCCTCACTCTCTTTCTCCTGCCGCTTAAGATGCCTGCTCCTGCTTTGCCTTCTGCAATGAGTAAAAGCTCCCTCAGGCCTCCCCAGAAGAAGATGCTGCCAGGCTTCCTATATAGCCTGTGAAATCATGAGCCAATTAAACTTCTTTTCTTTACAAATTACCTAATCTCAAAAGGCTGGGCATGGTGGCTCACACCTGTAATCCCAGCACTTTGGGAGGCCGAGGCAGGTGGATCACCTGAGATTGGGGGTTCGAGACCAGTCTGACCAACATGGAGAAACCCCATCTCTACTAAAAATACAAAATTAGCTGCGTGTGGTGGTGCATGCCTGTAATTTGTAATCCCAGCTACTCGAGAGGCTGAGGTAGGGGAATCAGGTAGGGGCTCAGATGGAACAAACAAGGCAAAAGAAAGGCAATTTACTTTTTCTCTTCTCCTGTACTTGGGTGTCAGAACTCCAGGCTCATTGACCTTTAGATGCTAAGACTTACACCAGCAGCCACACTGTTCTTAGGCCTTTGGGCTCAGACTAAGAATTACACCATTGGCTTGCATGAGTCTGAGGCTTTCAGACTTGGACTGACCTGTGCTACCAGCATCCCAGGGTCTGCAGCTTGCAGATGGCTTATTATAAGACTTCTTCTTCTTCTTCTTCTTTTTTTTTTTGAGATGTAGTCTTGCTCTGTCACCCACACTGGACTGCAGTGACATAATCTTGGCTCACTGCAACTGCTGCCAGATTAAACCTTGAACATCGAGGTTCAAGCAATTCTCCTACGTCAGCTTCCTGAGTAGCTGGGACTACTGGTGCCTGCCATCATGCCCAGCTAATTTTTGTATTTTTAGTAGAGACAGGGTTTAACCATGTTGGCCAGGCTGGTCTTGAACTCCTGAACTCAGTTGATCCACGCCCCCTTGGCCTCCCAAAGTGCTGGGATTACAGGCGAGAGCCACTGTGCCCAGCCCTGTTGGGGGACTTTTTTTTTTTTTTTTTTTTGCCAGAGTTTCCCTCTTATTGCCCAGGCTGGAGTGCAATGGTGTGATCTTGGCTAACTGCAACCTCTGCTTCCTGGGTTCAAGCAATTCTCCCGTCTCAGCCTCCGGAGTAGCTGGGATTACAGTTGCCTGCCACCATGCCTGGCTATTTTTGTATTTTTAGTACAGACAGGGTTTCATCATTTTGGTCAGGCTGGTCTCGAACTCCTGACCTCAGGCGATTCCCCAACCTTGGCTTCCCAAAGTGCTGGGATTACAGGCATGAGCCACTGCTCATGGCCATCACTGGATATTTTAACAGCTGTCTCAAACTTTGGAATTCTTGCCACAAGACATGAAATAAAACTCAAAAACTTTATGAGATTGTGGTTGAAACCCACTATTGTGTATTCTTGACTAATGGCTTAAAAATAACATAAAAGAGAAAACATCAAAGTATATTAAATATAGTGGGGTAAGAAATGTTTCATGTAATTTACAATTCAATTATACGTGTATATAAACTTATTTATGATATAAAATTTATTTTATAATGTAGGTAGAAGCCAAAAAATGCTTAGAAATCACTGACTGCTTGTAATATGCCTTTGGCTTGTAGATGTGGGGCTAAAATAACTAAAATCCAAATGCATAGATTAGCTCTGCAGATTGCTGCTTTAACTTGCAATCTGACCAGGTCTCTTACTGAAAATTAAGGCTTTGACCAGAAATCCCAGTAATTAGAATAAGATATATGACAAGATTTGAAAGATGTTTTTTAAGATCCCCCAAACTTTCTAAAATGCCATCTGTAGCATTTCTCTTGTGTCGGGAACAGCATGTCTGCCGAGGACTCTTGGCCTGCAAGAGGGTCCCAACCTGGAAGGAGAGAAGTGCGCGGGAAATAAAGAGGATAGACAGATAGGGTCTGGAGGGCTGAAGAGGCTGTGCCTAAGCAGCAACTTTATTGTGCACAAGGTTCTGGTTATACACATTTTCTTAAGAGAAGAACAAATCAATAAATCACGTACGATTATTCATACAGATGACAGGTAGACGATTGGTAATTCCCAAAGGTGCTAATTATTTTGGGAAGTTAAACAATGATATAGTTTCTCAAGACCACCCGGTACCTGCTAGTCACATTGATCCACAAGAATATACATCCCTCTAGTTATCTTTTAATTAACTTCTTCCTCTAGTTATCTTTTAATTAACTTCTCCCTCTACCTCCTTTAATCTCTCAATTTAC